>RDSH01000073.1:0-89498 GCA_009428295.1 Tilletia walkeri
TGAGTGTGCTGCCACTGTGCTGGTGAAAACATTTTCTTGCTGTGATTTGTGAATGGTGGGTGGTGCTGTGGTTTAAACCTAGGAGCCTTTTCGAAAGATTTTGAAGTTTGAACCACCACCTTTCCCTGTGGATGCATGCAGCATAGCACCTTTACTCACAGCACTACGAAGTCTGAAAATCTGCATGCTGTTACGCTCTGTACATAAGAAGCCCGAGAAGTTGTCCGCATCAAAAATGAAGGAGGTGATGAATAGTTGGTATTGCTGTGATATTTCGATGTGCAGCTGCCAGCGTGGAAGACAATGTTGATTGTTGAGTGTGGGGAATGCACTGCACACTTGGTCCTTAAACCCGACTATGCACGTGACATTGGACGCGGACATAAATATGTTGCTTACATCATCACCGTCACGACAAAACCATCACAGCACGATCAATTTGCGTTCGTTGTGGCTCATCTTTTGAGAGGATGAAGAGGCTTTGATTTGGTCCTTAGGGACTCTCAGGTGGTGTTTCATTGAAAAAAAAGGCACTTTGTAAGGCAATGTCGAAAATGAGCCTACGGCCGTAATCGATTTCCGGTTCTATAACCCCAAACTTAAAAGTCTGGGGAAAAAGTAAAGCGCCAGAAACCAGAAATGGGCCCCAATTTAGTGAGATCGTGGGCGGCGAAGGCCAGACCCACGTTCGGAGGTTGAGACTACTCGCATACTCCCATGACTGATGAACCATTGTTGCAACATCCTGCAATATATCGGCCCATCGGCCCGTCGTCGATCTTCTTTCTGTTTCAGAGATAAGATTAGATTAATTAAGTTAAAAAAGCGAAAAAAAAAGCGCTTATCTATCCGCCTTGCTTCCACGTCTCCCTGTCACACTCAACTCAACACTCCGCTGAGAATGTCTTGCTGGCATTCCAGTCAGCAGCCAGCGCAGTACATAGTGAGTCATTCCCAGCCAACGGTGCCAGGGGGGTGAGGCGGTGAGGACTGAGGAGATACATATGTAGCACTTGTCTGAAGCAGGTCCCAAACTCCCAACCGACCATTCGTCCGTGCAGAGATTGCCGAATCAACACGACTCAGCACATTTGAGTAGTGCCGCTGATAAGTGCCGTCAGCCGTGCGTGGGGTAAAGGCGCCACCTCATCGTTGCCCCGCCGGCGTATAAACACCAATGCCACTGTCATGCGACAGATGCTATATATATCTACTGATAGGAGCTAACTCTCTCCCTGCCCCCTTACACTCACCTTCTCTCCCTCCTCTACTTGTGTTACCTTCATCCCTCACAGCATCTATATTTCCATCATGGGAGCTAGCGCATCCAAAGAAGAGATGGCCCCGTCCTCAACCTCCCAGGCAACTCGCGCTCTCCAGCGTCTGAACGAGAAGGTACCAGCTCCTACGGCTTCCTCTTCAGCTTCAGCCTCCCTCCACCACTCAGCGGACAGGATCCATCGCATCGAAGCAGAAGCCAACGCAGCTCTCTCCTCCACCATCGCCCACCACAATGACAAGGCACGCGCACAGGGTCAGGTCACCCTTTCAGCCGTCAAAGAATGGTCGGACGAGGCTTGGAAGCTCCCCACAGCTCGCCTGGCGAACATGGTCCTCCACAACGCAGACCTCGCTGCCTCCCTCCACTCTCGCCAAGCAGAGGTAGCCGACCAGCACATCTTCAACATTCGCATCCCCGACGAAGGTCGACCAGTCGCCAACCAGCACTCCTCAGGTCGCTGCTGGTTGTTCGCGCTGACGAACTGTATCCGCTTGGAGGTCATCAAGAAGTTCGAGTTGAAGGAGTTTGAGCTCAGTCAGTCCTATCTCCACTTCTGGGATAAGCTCGAGAAGAGCGGGTACTTCTTGGAGAACATGATCGATCTCATTGAGGAGCCGTTGGAATCCCGTCTGGTCAACTATCTCATGGAGACCCCGGTCAATGATGGCGGTGAGTGTTCTTTTCTTACCTTCTCACTTGCATCATCCCTCTCCTAACTCTTCCCCCCCCACTCCCCTCCCCCCCCCCCCCCCTCCTTCTTCTTCTAGGTCAATGGGATATGGCTACAAACTTGGTCGTTCGGTTCGTTTTTCTTCCCCCCCTTCCCCTCTTTCCCTTTCTTCTTCATCCACTGACTCCCCCCTCCCATCATCTACAGGTATGGAGTCATTCCCAAAGCCCTCTACCCCGAATCCTTCACCTCCTCCAACACAGGCCGCTTCAACAAACTCCTCACCTACAAGCTCCGCGAATACACTCTCGAGCTCCGCGACCTCCGAACCGAGACCCTCCGTCGTCTCCGCCAGTCCTCCTCGTCCACCTTGAGCGAGGCAGAGACCAACAAGCTCATCATTTCGACCCTTAGGACGCGTAAAGAGGCTCAAATGGCTGAGATCTACCGGATGTTGTGCATCGCGTACTCGGAACCTCCTCACCCTGATCGAGAGTTCACATGGGAGTACATCGACAAGCACGGCAAGTTCCACTCCCTCCGTACTACGCCCGTCCAATTCCAGATCGAACATACGGGAACTTTCACCGCCAAAGGATCCTGTTCGCTCGTCCATGACCCGCGTCGCGAGGATGGTAAGCTCATTACTGTCTCCCGATTGGGGAACGTGTTTGGGATGCAACCCGTCCTGTACGTGACCTCCACACCCGAACTCATGAAGGCAGCCGCCATCCGGACCCTCAAGGCAGGCATCCCCGTCTTCTGTGGGAGCGACTTCGGACATGGTGTGGACTCCGCTTCGGGTATTATGGACCCCAAGTTGTTCGGGTATGAGACTGCCTTTGGGATCAAGATGGGGATGAATAAGGTCGAGAGGATCGATACGGGGGAGTCGCAGATGACTCATGCTACTGTCATTACGGGCGTTCATGTGAGTCATACAACCGACGCGCTGGAGGGTCGAGGGGGACGCGATCTGACCTTTTCCTCCTTTTTTTTTTTTTTTTTTTTTTTTGTACAGCTCGACAACAAGGGCAAGCCTGTTCGTTGGCGCATCGAGAACTCATGGGGTCCCGATGTGGGAGATCGCGGTTACATGGTGATGACGGGTAAGTGATCCCTTCCCCTCCAACGGCCCAATTGTTCCAATTCCTGACTTCCTCTTCCCTATTTCACTCTCGATTTGTACAGACGACTGGTTCGACGAGTGGATCTTCCAGTACGTTGTACCATACTCTCACTCACCTTACCCTCTCTCTTTCTGAAACTGACATGGTGTCTTTTTCCCTTCAACCTCACAGAGTCGTCATCCGCAAAGAATACTGCCGGACTCAAGACTGGGCCCTCTTCCAGCGCGGTATCGTCAAAGACGAGACAGAGGTTCTCCCACCGTACGACCCCTTCGGCGCCCTCGCTTGAAGGGAATGAAAGAGCCAACGCTCGTGTTTCTTCAGCACTTCCGACGATCTACACGAAACGCCACCTCACGTTTATCTACATAGAGGAGCGATTTCTCTTTCTACCAGCGAATACGGCATCAACTTCCTCCGCTCTGCTTTTCCTGTCTGAAGATACTTCCTTTCTCAACTTCGTGTATCACCACCATCATCAAGCCCGACCCATCCACACCCCGGCCGACCCCAGCTGAACCAGACTTAACATTGAACAACCTTCCACCAACCCACCTTTTGGATCATTTCACCCCAAATGTTGTACCATCGTTGTATCCCCTTCTCGCTCCCTCCGATCAATGAATACTAAACGCGTCTCACGACATATGTATGAAAAGTTCAACCGTTGGCCGGTCTTGAACTTGTCCAGTGATGACAAGCCTCCAAAGGCACGCACTTTTCTTTGTCGTTGTTCTATGATGGATCGGTTTCTTGCATTGATGGACGAGTGGGGGCTTTGGGGTGTACAGTTCAACAAGCCAAGACAGAAAGCAAAGCGAGTCTAGAGCGGTGTTAACCCCCCAAGGGGGGGAGAAGGCATCGTTGAGTAGAACAATTGGGGGGGACTGGAAGAAAGATCAAAGCTTGAGCTTCGAGCCCGACTTCGCAGGTCCAGCGTCCGCACTCGCTCCTCCCTGCTGAGAAGCGCCTTTCCCCTTCCCCTTCCCATTACCCAGGGCGTCCTTCCCGGTCCGATTCTTGCCGTCCTTGCCAATGACCGAGACGCCCTATTCACGAACCAAGGGGTCAGTAAAAGCATTCCACGAGCAGCCAAAACGAGGCATGTCATGTAAGTACGCACCTTATTCCCAATCAACTTCCTAAGCGCAACCTCCTTCGCCTCCTTCTCGCCCTTCTTACCCCCCTTGGCCGCTCCCTCACCACCACCACGCACCCGCTCCCTCTCAACCCTACCCCTCTCCATCTTCTCATTCCGACTCTTCTTCTCCCTCCTCAGACGCTCATACAGACCCTGTCGCTCCTCGGGCGTCATCTCGCTCTTGGAGCCGATGAGCGCGGAGGTGGATGAGCCTGAGGCGGGTTGGAAGAGTTCTTCGGGGGCGAGCATGGTTCGGGAGGCGGAGGGTGCTGTTGAGGGTAGGGCAGACTCGAGGCTGATTGCCGGGGCGTTCGTCAGGGTCTGGATCGTTGCTTTGGGCTGTTTGTGTCGAAAAGGAAGATGGGATCAGTTTCTTTCTTTTGAGGAAAGTTAATCAGCAGACAATGAGAAGATACTCACAGCCTTCGGGGTGTAATGCGCATTACTCAACGCATCCAACTTCCCACAAACCTCCTCAAACAACCCAGCAATAGCCTCATGCTCAGCCGCCAACTTCCGATCCGCCGCACTGCCACCTCCCACCGCGGCTCCTGCCGAACTACCGGCAGCCTGATAATCCTCCTCATAAAGCTCAGCCAAGCTCCTCCCACTCTTCGCATCACTCAACTCCAACATCCTCGAAGGCAGAAACTCCCCCCTCTCAACCCCTGCGAACCGCTTCTGGACATCATCCCACCTCCCCTCCAAGATCCTCTCCTTAATCCGCTCCTCGAGCGTGAGCGTAGACGCCTCGGTGATGATCGGCGCCCGTTTTTTGGATTGTTCGAAGTCGAGGTCTTCTTCGAGGAGGGAGTTTAGGGGGCGGGATGGGGCGGAGATCTCACCGCGGAGGGTCCAGTCTTTTTTGGAGACGTTTTCGCGTTCGAGGGCGGCGATTTCGGTGCGGAGGGCTGCTTGGCGCTGTTCGAAGCGGCTCTTGGCTTGGGGTCCTGGAGAAAATCGAAGGGAGAGTATCAGCCAATTGTTGGAGGGTGTGTGTTAGGGGAAGAATGATCATACTCACCCTCCTCTTTCTCCTCAGCAAAAAGATCGTTAGAAACTCTCTTCGCCGTAGCCTCATCATCGAACCCAACCTCCCCGTCCTCGTCCTCCTCATCCTCATCCAAATCCTCATCCTCATCATCCTCCTCCGCAAACCCCTCCAGCTCCTCCTGCTCCAACTCCAACTCCAACCTCGCCCTCTTCTTAGCCGGCTGCTGAGGTTTCTTCTTCTCCCCTTGAACCCGCTTCGGCCCGGCCTTGGGTTTTTCGAAGAAATCAGAGAAGAAGGCGTCGGCTGCGTCGTTGTTGCCGGTGGTGTTGGATGAGAAGTCTTGGAAGAGGTCGATGCCGAGATCCCCATCTGCTTCGTCGTCGACTTGATCTTCTTCTTCGTCGTCGTCGTCTTGATCATCGACTTCTTCCTCGGAGGCGTCGTCGAATTCGGCAAAGCCGTGCTTGTTGTACTTGTGTGCTGATTTCTTTGTGGAAGATGGTTTCTCGTTTTCTTGATCATCCTCGTCATCGTCCTCGTCCTCATCGTCATCGTCGTCCTCATCATCATCGTCCTCTTCCTCCAACAAGCCCTTTCGTCTCGCATTCCCTTCGTACAACCCCTGCAGATCATCAGCAGTCAAGCTACCCTCGGCCAAAGCCTGAATCTGGGCAGGAGTGAGGGTGAGAGCCTGACGCATGTCCCTCTCGTCTTCATCCTCGTCATCATCATCAGAGGAGTCATCTTCTGAGTCGGAGTCGCGTGCTTTACGTGGTGGGATGGGACGGAAGGCGACTTGTTCGTGGAAGCGGACTCGGATGGTTCGTTTGGGCTTTTCTGATGATGATGATGATGATGATGATGATGATGATGATGATGATGATGATGATGCGTCACTGGAATCGTCGTCCTCGTAGTCGTCTGCCGGATCGACGAGTTCGAGATGACCATCCGGTTCGAGTTCGTGCTCGTCACTTTCCTCGCTGTCCTGGTTATCCTCTTCGTCGTCTTCGTCTTCGGTAGTCCAACCGGCACTGCCATCCTCTGCGTCCTGTTCGTCCTCGCCCAGGGACTCGGTGACGATGAGAGCGCTGATCATCTTGTGAATGGGAGCTGTGCGTAACTCGAGCTGTTCCCATAGTTGATCTGGGTCCATGCCATCGATGACGAGTGAGTCGATGGGTGTAGGTGTGAAGAGGGAGTGTTTTGTAGGGATTGCTTTGGGCTGAGATTGTGGAGTGCCGGTTCTCTTGCGTTTACGAGATGCGATGGGCCCCTCTGGATGGATGGAGTGTAGGAAGGGGATGATGTGTGGTGCAGCGTGTTGTTCGGAGTGTATGGCATGGGTGAAGATGTGTTGGAGGGAGAGTAGACATGCTGTGTGGGTGGGTGTGTTTGGGAGTGCGAAGGATGGGAGGGGGTTTGCTGCGAGGGTGAGTGCGAGAGAGGTGAGGTCTGTGTGTGTTGCAGTGAAGTCTGCGAGTGGGACTGTCATCGTGTCAATCAATGCCTTGAGAGTGAGTGATGGTCGGCAGCCTTTCTCTTCTCTTTTTTTTTTGGAGGGAGAGTGGTTGAGAAGAAAGTGTTGAGTTGGGGAAGCGAGATGGGAAGCGGATGGAGGAGGAAGTCGGAACAACTCGGGCCGATGCAGTTGCAGTATTTCCGACACTTCTGAAAATTGCATGCGTATTTTGAATGAATAGATAGACGGCTCCGCGTAATCATGCCAGCGACGAGAGAGAGCGAGTGTATAGAAATTAGAAAGGCCAGACTCTGTTTCCTTCCTTGCTGCTGTGTGCTGTGTGATTGTGGTTGTGGGTGGATGATAATAATTTTCTGCTTAGCGTGGAAAGTGAATAAGGCTGCTGCTTGCTCTCTCCGGGGGGCTGCCTGCCTTTGCTTCTGTTCTTCGGCCTTCCTTGTGTGCCATCTTCCCAACTTCCCACCATCCACCACAATCCATCTCTTCTCCTTCTCTCTCTTCTCTTCTCTCTCTTATCATCATCTCTCAAAGGAGGAAGCAGCAACTCTGGATATACACTCCACATATCCTTGTTCCTCTTCCTCTTCCTCCCACTTCGACCCAGTCCGAAACAACCCGTCTCACATTCAACAAGACTCGCGGTCCCGCTCCCTTCTCTCTCCCACACACACACATCACAGCGGAGAGAGCCAAAGCTGCTCTCTCATCTGATATTCATCCACACCGTACACTACTACCATCCTCCTATCTGCTCTACTACTCTCTCTCCACCCCCGCGTCGCATAGGCAGCAGCAGCTACCATGTCCTACTACGACAACACACCCCCAGCATCAAAATCAGGCGGATTCGCAGGCCTACTCAGATCAGCATCTCGCAAATCATCAGACAGTCTACGATCAGCAAGAAGTCTCGCATCTCGCAGTCTACGCAAAAATGTGAGTCTTCTTCTTCTCTCTCCTTGTTCGCGGCGATCCAAATACTCACTCATCTCATCTCCTCTCTTCTTCCCCTTACTCACTCATACCCCGCGGCTTCTGAACATTCCTGATCCCGACATCCTTCTCCCTCCCTCCCTCTCTCTCCCCGGTGACTTCTCTCATCCAACCACGTCGCCCCCATCCGCATTCCTTTTTGCACCATCCGACAATGTTCTCCATCATCCGAAAATCAAAATCATGGAACCCATCACAACCGACCCCCTTCACCTACCAGAACCCATCCATGACCTCCTTCCAAGAAGACGAACGTCCACCACCCGTCCCGCCCCACGACGAATCATACTACCGCTCCCGCTCACAACTCACCCACCACTCCTCCCAGTACGAATCCGCCGAAGCTGCCTCTCCTTACACGAACTCCACCGACCCCTCCCGTCTCAACCTGCCTTCTTCACAAGGTCAGAGTCCCTACGGCCAGTACCAATCCGCAAACTCAACCACCCATCAGTCCCGCGCTTCCTTAGTCGACAAGTACGGTTCTCAGAACTCATCCACCAACGGAGGTGGGGGTACTGGAGGAGGTCTTCCCGCCTCTCGATCTCGCGCCTCCCTCTTCTCAACCTTCTCAAACCCCGCTCCCCAATCCCAATCCCATGGATCCAGAACGACCGCTCCCAACAGTAAGACTTCCAGCTTGACTCGCTCCGCATCCAAGTACTCCGTCAGGAGCGAGGGTCGGCCCATGAATGGGTACGGGCCTACTTCTCATTTGCAGCAGCAGCCACAGGGCCCATACGGCACTACAGACATCAATGCTGCTGGTCGATACGGAGATGGGAATACCATTGCTCAGCTGTATGCTGTCTTCGGGGTGAGTCTTCTCTAGTCTTCCCTTCCCCAAATGACGAAGGACGATTTATCTGACTCACGCGCGCGCGCGCTTCAAAACAGCTCCCCAAAGATCCCGCCGTATGGACACTAGCAGAAGAAGATTGCGTCACAGGCGTACAACACCTCGATGGCGCAGTAGGCCGATACTGGCGTCCCGAAGTCCTCGGATGCTCCATCTGCCCCCCACCATCCGAAGTCATCTCCGAGATGGTCGCCGATCGCAAACGATCAGGGTCAACGATCACCGGAGCTGATGGGGCCACGACTCCAACGACTACCTCGGCTGCCGCTGCTGCTGCTGCTTCCTCTGCATCTGTATCTGCTGCGGGCGGCAGTGCGAAGAAGGGCAAGAAGGGCAAAAAGAATAAGGACGGGTCTGGGGCTAGTAAGTGGGAAGGTCGTTCCGCCGACGGCAAGAAACCTCAGAACCCCAAATTCATCGAGATGGCCGACGGACGGGGTGGGGTCGAAAAGGCGGAAACAGCCCGAGTTCTAAGCAAAGCCCTCAAACTCTGTTTCACAAGGGAGATCGAGATCGTCGCCGGTCAGGCTACGTTTATCCCCCCTTCCACCTCGCATTCGTTCTCCTTCACTGTGCCGACCATTAGCGGATCTACTGCCCCGCCCCCGCCCAGCTCGGCTGCGTATGGCGATGCCACGACGCGCAGTGGGGTTGCGCTCCATAAGAAGGGGGCCGCGTCTGCTGTGGGCGAAGGGTATGGCGCGCAGGGTAACGACGACGGTAGTGATCTGGCCACCTTCTACGGAGTCGTCTTGACCGTCTGGTCCTCGGCTGACGAACGACGGGCACGGGCTGTCAAGCGCGAACTCAGTCGGGCTGCTAAAGCTGCCAAACTCAAGAAACGCCGGAATCAGACGAATGGAGGAGGGGCTTCGTCGAATGGTGGTGGTGGGGGTGGGAGTAGTGGTGGTGGTGGTGGGAAGAACGGGGGTGAAGAGTTGGATGGGGGTGAGGAGGAGGATATTATGGGAGGCAGTTATCTGCCTGAGAACGACACGTTCTTCATGCCGTATGCGATCTGCATCGTCTCCCGATACCCGATCTACAACCTCCTCGGCGACTGGAACAAGGCGGCCTGGCATAAGTACAGTCGGAACATTGAGATGCACAACCGACTGATGTCGCATATCTTGCGACAGCCTGCGCCCCGTCTGGGGGAGACGTTCCGGATCGAAAGTCCCGATGACGACGTTTCGTTTGTGTGCACGTTCCCCGGTGCATTGGAATGGGGACGCGGCTTGATCGGTATCGATTTCACGATGTGGCCATTGTTCAAGACGCTCTCGATCGACCACATCCTCACGATTTGTGAGATTGCACTCACCCCGACGGGTAAGGTACTCTTCCACTCCCGTCATCCGGCCCTCCTCGGACTTGCGGTCGAGACGATCCGGTACATGATCGAACTTCGGGGTTGGCACGGCGTCGCTCATCAGAACTGTCATGCGCGGGACGTGAAGATCTACCTCGAAGATCCGGGATCGTGGTTGATCGGAATCAACACGGAGCTCAAGGCCATCATCCGACCGGGCCGGGACGTGTGTGTGGTCGACCTCGATGTGAACTCGTTGACGTGCGTGGCTCCTCCGCAGGGTGCGCCGACGACGAAAGGTGTACGGGAGAAGAGGAAACGCAAGTTGGTCGCTGCTCTCGGATTTGCTACGGCGGATTATGGACCGCCGAGGGAGTACGTCGAGGCGTACCCTGCGGGACGATTCCGTCCGATGAGTGTCCTTGTGCCCCGATTGGACAGGTCGCCCCATGAGCGACTGATGCCTCCGAGTTGGTGGGATCAAGGCGCGGTACTCTCCGCGTTTGATAAGGTGCTGCATGACGGTACGCGCTCCCTCCTCCAACGCATGATGCCCCGTTCGAGCTCGAAACAGGTCCGGGTGGCCTCTGAAGCGGAGCTAGCGGCGATCCTGGCCCTCCGTCGTCGGGCGAGCACGTTTGTCGATGCTCGGGACGGACTGGAGAACAAGATTGGCAAGTTGAACAAGCGGCTTGCGTTCTTGATGTCGGAGAGTGATCTCTGGCGGGCGCAGTTTGATAAGATTCAGCAGCTTGTTGATCGGTTGACTAAGGAGGCTAATGATTTGAGGAGTAAGGTTGATAAGGAGCGGAGGGAGTCGAGGCGGTTGAGCAGTTCGCTTGCGCAGAAGGATATGGAGCAGATGCAGTTGAGGTTGCAGCTTCAGGGTGAGTTTTTGGTGTTACTCGAATGTGATTGTTGGATGTTTTTTGGTACTGATGTGGTTTGTGGACTTCTAGAAACCGAGTCTGCGCGTGATAATGCCCGCGTCGAACTCGAGAAGATGCAGTCCGCCCTGGACTCGCTCGAGCACGAGCGCGAAGCCATGGTCGACGAGATCCGCGCCGTCCTCTCTACCGGTGGTCCGAACGGCGACGACGCCGCCTCCGTAGCGGCCTACTCCCGCTTCGAGCTCATGTCCGACCAAGGCGGCGTTTCGCGCGCGAGCAGTCCGAACGGCTCCCAGCTTACGCATGCTAGTATGACGCCTTCCCAATCGGCGGAGATGATTCTCAAAGCTCGTGCGGCTGCTGAGCAGCGGATTAATGGTGGGCGGGAAGGCAGGTCGAGGAGCTCGTTGCGTGGTCCTGGGTCTACTTCTGGTCGGAGGAGTTTGAGTCAGGATCGGGGTGAGAGGGAGGGTAAGCGGACGTTGGCTTCTGCTGTCTCTTCGGTGCAGAACCATTTCCCTGATGATCAGATGAACTTCGGTGAGTGTGCTTTTACTTTTTTTTTTTGGCTAAAGACATGGCCTGGGTCCCGATTTTCTTCATTCTGACGTGTTTTTCCGAATCCCCCTTTGTACAGAGATTCGCCAGCGGACGAGTGTCGTTACCGACCATATCAGTCGTCTGCAACAGCAGCTCGAGTCGACTCTGCAAAATCTGGAGTCTCGGCGGGACAGGGATCGCGACCGCACGCGTCGGACTTCCGTCTCTTCGGCTGCGAGTCACCGGTACGAGTACAGCAGCCCTTCGGCTCTGAGTCACGGGTACAAGGATGTTCCCTCGAGCGTTGGACACGGCGCCGCCGGCGGCTCGACGATGAGCCACCTGTACTCTCCCTCGGCGCGCGGAGGTGCTCACGGCAACTATGAGAATGTCGAGAATTTGCACGAGCGTGGGGCTTCGATGGTCAGTCCTGGTGGGGGTACGGGTGGTAACGGTAACGGTGGTGGTGGCGCCTCCGCTTCTGATGTGACGAGCGATGCTGGTGCCAATGCACGCCGACGGGACGTTAACCAAGGTCCACCTCCACCTTCGTCGTACCGTCTTCCTGCGCGACACAACCGGGAAGGATCCGGGTCGAGCAGTAATACGTCGAACAGCCAGGTGGGCACGTTGCCTGCGCCGGTCAAGACGGCGGGTGAGAGGCAGTACTCGAACCCTTGGAAGGAGGCTGCTGCGGCTACTTCGAAGCCACTTTTGACGAGTCCTAGTCCTACGACGACTGAGGCGCCTAAGATGGACTCGGTCTCTTCTGAAGGTGGGATCGGTCCTCTGACGCCCTTGAGGTCGAATGCGAGCCCACAGCCTTCGAATGATAACGGCAACGGCAACGGTGTGAACGGCATGGGAAACGGTATGAGCCAGACTCATCTGGATGAGCCTGATACAGACCGGGGTACGGGTGTGGTTACGCCTGTGAAAGGTCTGGGGTTGAACTCGGGCCATAGCTCTTCGGACAATGCTACCGTTGCTGGCGATACGGATGAGGGCAAGTAGATGCCCCCCCCCCCCCCCCCCCTTTTCGGACGACACCCTTTTTTCGCCTGCTTCTTTGAATGACAGATCGAGCACATACGGGCCTTCTTCCTTCTGGTTCTACGGGTGAACCATTCGCTCTCGACTTCCCTTTGCGTTCGACACTCTCCTGCCTTTTTTTTTTCATATTCGCCTTCCCTCTGCCAGCCCCGGAAGGATCTCCCTTATCGACAACTTGCTCGTATAGACGCTACCACGCCTACCGAACCCACCAACGCGGGGGGTCGAGAGCGCAGCGCGGACCGCGGTCGGCTCCTGGGCCACAAAATTTTTCCCACCCTTCCTTCAGCTGGATCACTTCGTCTTTTTTTTATATTCGACCTGGAACCAAAAAAAAAACTCCTCCAACGCCTTCACAGCATACATTCATTTATCCTTATCCTTCCCCCAACCCGAAGGTCATCCATCCATCCACTCCATGCTCTCCCTTCTAGGCTCCACTCCGAGGACGCCCGTTTCCCCTTCTTCCCCCCTTCCTTCTTTATTTGCAAATCACTGCATCTCGAAATCCAGCTCCCCCCCCCCCCAATCCCACGCTCATTCTCTCTCTCTCGCTCTCTCGGGATCTTTTCCTTCATTCACCTCTTTTCCCTTTTCGCTCCATGCCAACGTTTCCGGTACAAGGGCCTCTCTTCTCTCGCCTTTTCTTTTATCTTTTCATCACACTGCTTTGCTCGCGTAACAAGCGCCAAGGCGTCTGCTCCCCATTACCACAATCTTCTTTCGGCCTTTCCATCAAGAGGAGGGGCCGCTTTCTTCTTTGCTTCATATCTTCGCCCTCACCTCTTTGAAAAGTGGCCTCTCTCTTTCTCCTTTATCTCCCTGTTGCTTCTTCTTACCTCTTTCCCTTTTTTTAACCCTTTCTCCCTTCTTGTCTATCCGTTCTCCCATCTCTCTTGCGAATTGGAATCGTGGATCGTCTTCTCCGTCTTGGGACAACAGATCGACGTGATTGCGTTCTACCTTTGCGCGCATGGTGGCAGGGAATTCTGTTGCGAACCTCCGTTCGGCCCAGTCGGTCCAGCAGCAAGGGCGCGGGTGAGCAGGCTGATGATCCAAATTGAATGCTTGAGCGAATCCATGGAAAGCAGATGTCTTTTCCTCTCCGGTGGGAAAGGACTACGACGGACCAGGAGTAGCCTCGCCCGACTCTTCCGCGTCCACACTGTCGATGACGGCAAGCTTCGACACCTTCGTGATCGACTTGACGTACGCAAACAGTATCGACCCAGCATCAACCTTGTCCACATCGAATCGGTTCGCACTCGCTCCTCCTCCTCCCCGCTGAGAAATCTTCTCGAGCGCAGTGATAAGCTCCGACTTGCTGCTCGTGGCACCCGCCCTCATGGAACCAAAGTCGATAGGTGGGCTGCTCGGTGGCGAAGGCGTCACCTGCCTCTGCTGCTGCTGGACGAGGCTCTTCAGTACGCCATCCGTCAACTCCGTCAAGTTCGCAAAATCCGTGCAGTCAAAGTGGGACCAGTCGTTCAAGCTCGCCAGATGTTGTCGATGTGTTTTGTCCATCTGCCATTTCCCAGACAAGAAGACCCCCAATCATCAGTACGCCGAACAGTATGTGTATGCTGCAGGGTTCTTCTGCTTCCATGAACTCACCTTCGACGCCTCGTTAAGCACATGCTGAGTAGCTGGCATAAAGCCCTGGCTTTCGTCCTCGTCCTCCTCTTGGCCCTCGGCTCCACCGCCCACTCGGCCGGACTTAGGTAGCTCCCCAGTTCCGGTGCAGCCACACTCGAGCAGATCGTGTGAGAGGCACGGGGTGTCGGTATGGAGGCGGAAGATGTCCCGCAGCTAGAAGAGGAACGCGTTTGGCGAATCAGCACCGAAGGACTCGAGATCCGCTTTCATGTATGCAGTCCAACACTCACGTCTTCCACAGAGAAACCATCAGAGTCTTTCTTCGTGGCGTTGTAACCTCCCTCTTGCTGTCAAAGGTGGAACAATAATGTCAGCTATGCTGTGGAGTCAAGCAATCGTAGTCTCGGAAGAACCCTCACCATCAACGCATCGCTCAAACCGATCTTGCTGAGCTGTCTCAAGAAGATTTTCTCATCCATCTGTGGAGCCGGATGTCGGTTAGAACTTTTACTCCGTTCTGAAGACCCAGTATCGACTACTCACTGTACCAGATGTGAGCATGCGGTAGATGAAGCATGGCTTCTTCTGACCGTCACGGTGCTGCAGAAGTGGCAGAATTCGATCAGCGGAGCTAGTTCGACTCTGTGGGCCTTCATTCAACACTTACTATTCTGGCCATCGCCTGTCTGTCACTTGAGGGATTCCAGTCGCTGTCCAGCCTGGGTACAGGAGAGTCGTGATTGTCAGAGAGAAATGTCCGAGAATACCACAAACATGTTGGCCAGCGAGACTTACAGGATAAGTCGATTGGCTCCGATGAGATTCAACCCGACACCGCCTGACTTTGCGCTGAGTAGGAAGGCGACTGAGGAGAAGGGCATGGGTGAGGTCAGCAATGTGATTGATTTCAACTACCCAGTGACATCGCACTTACAGCATTTCGATGCGCTCTGACGGTTACTGAGAAGAGCACACAGCCATCAGTATCGCAATTGACTTGAAAATGCGCGGGGTCAGATCTCACAAGTCGTTGACGATGTCCATTCGGTCCCTCTGCTTAGTCTTGCCGTCCAATCGGCAGAAGCTGTATCTCTCCTTCCTCAGAACACCTTCCAAGATATCCAGCGTAGTGGTGAAGTTCTGTTGGACTCCGATGTCGAGTCAGTCTAGCCGAATACCATTGACAGAGGTAAGTCTGAACTCACTGAGACGAGCACGACCTTGTCCGATGTCTTGTCATAGACATGCTTGAGGATCTTTACCAGTGCGGTCAGCTTGCCTGTGGTATGATGTGAGTCAGCTGTGAGGTTCGCTTAGATCTTGAAAGCACAGTCTTTTGGGCTCAGAAAACGCACCGCTGAGAGTATAATCGTACGTCAAAGAAGGCGTTGGGAACAGCTCGAGTGAGTCGCCCAAGATCTGGCGAGTCACGGTCGTTTCGCCAGCTTGATCCACGAGGTCCTTCAAGAGCATCTCGGGCGTGTTGCAGAGTCGACGAAGAATCGCAATGAGAGCAAGGTGCTGGGCGGAGTCGCCATGGATAACATCTGCCACCATTTGCGACTGTAGCACTTTGCGGTAAAGCTGCAGCTGAAGTGGACTTGGTGAGACGTGCACAACGACCTCGCACTTCGGTGGCAGGTACAAGTCGAGAAGATCTGCGGTTCGTCGCAAGATGAATTGATGAGTGACTTGAGTTAACTGCAGAGAAAAACGGTCAGGAAGCGTTGATAGGTTCATGTGCTTCGACGGGACAACCTACTGCTTGGGTTCTGGCCTTCCCCAGCTCGACAGCCTCTTTCGACGCTCCCTTAATGCGGCTCTTCGTGATGGGATCCGCAAAGACGCTCTTGAATACGTTCGGCTGGCCCAGATGGCCGGGTACCACGAAGTCGAACATTGCAAAAAATTCCAGCAGGTCGTTCTGAATGGGAGTTCCGGACAAGATGATGCGCCTCTGAGCGTCCAGACCTTCAAACATCTTGGTCGTCTGGGTCTGCTTCGACTTCAAGCGGTGACCTAATGAACGAGAGTCGTTAGCGCTCGGCCACCAGAACAAAGTGCATTGCAAGGCTCACCTTCGTCGCAGACGATCAGTCCAATAGGAGGCTGAGCTTGCGACAGCGTGTCGATGCAAGTGCGTAGCTGAAGAAGGTAAGTCAGCGGACTGTACTGGACATAGAGACATCGAAAAATGTTTGCTCACTCTCTCGTAGCCGATAATCAGCACTTGATGTGACTTGGAATACGCAAACTTGGCAACGCTGTCCTTCGACTCGCCATCGATGCACATCACGTTGATGGAAGTCCCAGTCCATTTTCGAAACTCGCGTCTCCAATTCTGCAAGTGAAATGATGTCAACCATCCGTGATCTCAGCGCAGCTGGAGGAGAACACACCTTTACTAGTGTCAGGGGACACACGATCAGAGCTCTATCGATTGTCCGCGAGTTGGGGGTATAGTAGCAGTTTTGGCCTGCGCAGTAGAATTATCAGGTCATCCATTGACCCAGAAGCTCAGATGTGAGACTGAGAAACACTTACGGAGTAGGGTTGAGATGAGAGCAATGGTTTGAAGTGTCCTGAATGTCACAACAGAGAGACACGTCAGTGCTCGACTCCGCCACGTACATTGCGCATATCACTCACTTGCCCAGACCCATCTCATCGGCCAAAATCGCCCCCGTCGCCTGACTGTCGCCGCGCATGCCCATCATGCACTCGTACAGGAAAGTCACTCCTTCTCGCTGGTGCGGACGGAGCTGCTTGCTGAGAATTGGATCGATGACTACATCTATTACCGGAAGCCCTCTTCCAAGCCACGCATGAAGGGTCAGAAACAGTCTACCCATTCTCACATGGAACTTGACTCACTTTCTGTTGAAGAGTTTCTGGTGCTCTGCGTTTGGTTTTGGCATCACTAACGCCCCCTCTGCGTCTGGGTCGAATCTGTGATGCATGCGTAGGGTGTAAAAAAGCGAAGAGAGACATTGACAGACATGAGCAGTGCTTACCTAGGCTTTGGGTCTTTTCCCATACCCGGGTTCATCAATCCACTTGGCCGTATTCCCGAAGGCGATTGCGATCGTCCAGAATCAGTCGGAGTGGCTGTTGGGACAAAAGTTATTAGCGACCTGATTTTCAAATTTCGCAAACTTGTATCTAGCTCACAGTAAAAAGACTTCGTGGATGCTGCCTTGGCCAGCTTCTCATTCAGCAATGCAGCAGGTTGACCAACATCCTTCTTGCTCGTCTTCGGCTTTGTCTTTGGAAACGCCTTTTTTGGTGACCTGTCGGCCGCTTCTGAGAGATCGTAGTCGTCATAGTCGGAGAACTCTGACTGATCCGCAGAAGCAGAAGTTGTGCCAGCGGGCCGGGAGACAGCTGGATATATTGGTTGGGGCTTTGGCTTGATGCTTTTTGGCGCAGTGAAGGGTTTGTTCGGCAATGGTGCCAAAGGTGAGCGATGATTTGCAGCTTCTGTTCGCGTTTCCAGCGTGTCGTAGGGCGGGCCCATCAGGAAAACGGCGAGTGAGATCTCGCGATCCAACTGTTGGGGAAGAAGTGGCACTGCTCAGTGACGATCGGAGAAGGCAGAAGATACATATATGCTCACTTCCACCTCGAAACCAGCAATGCTCAGCTGGTCGCCTTCGGAGACACGGGTGCTGTAGCAGAATTTGGTACGAGCAGCAAGGCTAGAGAGGTACGTTCATTCTGTCAGTAGAGAAAGAAGATCCGAACTTGAATGTCCTTCAGTACTCACTCCCGGTGTGTTTCCAGGCAGCGCAGCGTGCACGAAGATCCGTCCGTGTGAATGATGAGCAACGCATCGCCGTCCCAGGTCTTGTGCTTGCGCGCCTGCGGCTTTCTCCACTGGCAGATGAAGAAGGGCCCGTCGTCGAGCTGACTGGACTTCCGCGGCAAGGTCGGCACCTCAACGCGAGTAGATTTAGTGGGTGATGTTAGGCCCACACGAGGCCCGGAAACCTTACGATTGGCACTGCCCACCGTTTTTGGGTACTGGCGCTGCGGCGCCGGAGTAGTAGAGGCCGCTGCTGATGATCCCGGTCTCGCTGGAAGCTTCGCTTTCGATGATGATGCAAAGACTATCGATCTAGCCGGCGGCGCTTTCGGAGCGTCCATTTCAGCGAAGAGGGCATCGTACATATCCTCCTCAGGGTCGCTCTCGTCGTCATCCTCATTCGAGTCTCCATCATCGCTGAGCACGATCTGTCGTGACTTTGGGTGGGCTGCTCTGACGGGCTGGTCTTCGTCCTCTTCTGCGTCCCCATGCTTGAGCTTCGGACGCTTCGCCGCTGATTCTGCGCCTGGGTTCCGTCGTGGCATTGGCGGCTGAAACGGACGCCGGACCGATTTGCTGCCAGATGCGTTCATGCTGTGCAGAAGTGAGCGTACGCCTTCACAGTCTTCGAGTTCGTGAGAGGCTCGTCGTGGTCCCAGGCTGACCGAGATCAACACCGCCGCGGCCAAAAATTATCGCACGTGGGACGCGTCTCCAATCTCACGCGACGCGACGCGCCAGATCCGCCGCACGGTGTTGCGAAGTCGAAACCAACACCTCCCGCCCTTGAGAAGCAACGAAGAAAAGCACAGACAACCAACTCGACAACGAATGCAACTATGAACAAGCTCGATCCCAAGGCTTCATATCCAGACGGCGTTCCCGCAGAGGCAGATCGTGTGCTGCGCGCTGCTGCTGTGGATCTCAGCGAGCGAGGACTGAACGGGGCGGCCTGCTGGTGAGCATTTGTTCGAGAGCTACCTTTCTCCAAAGTCTTCCTGCGACATCGCTGAAGCACCTTATCTGACCCAGGGCGCTGGAGCTATCAGTCTGCGCACGCAGTGCTGCGCATTCGGCTCTGCTTTCCGATGCGAAAGCTGCGACGCTCACTTCCACGCCTGCGAGGCGGCCCGTCGAGCTTGGTCGCCTGGGCCACTCAACGCCAGCTGCCGCTGTGTTTGGCGCTGGAGAAGGACGCGCGGGACTCCCCAGACCACCTCCATCCCCTCTTTCGATCAGTCACGTCGCATCCGGTATGGCTGTTGACGTGGATGACTCTGCCTCGGACGCTGGTCAAGTCGACTCGTTCCACGTTCACTTCGCGGCATCTGCGGATACCTCTCATACTGGATCGGCCTTCCCTTCAACGTCAAACATAAGTGAGGCTTCCGACCCCGAGTATGCGCTTGCGAAGGTCTACTTCGATGATAAGCAGCATGAGCGATGCGCTGCTTTGCTGAGGAGAGGGCCCAACACTCGCAAGTCGCATTTCCTGCGCCTGTATGCCGAGTATCTCGTAAGTGTCGGGTTGTCCTAATGACGGGGTTTGCAAGGCGCTGAACGATCCTCTCGATGACACAGACCGCGGAACGACAGGCAGACGAACAGAACCTGCTGATGGCTAGTACGTGACCTCGATGAGTCAACACATCTACAGGTTCATGCTGACATCTTCTTTCTCCAGAAACTCGGAGCACAAGAACAGACCTCGGGGCGATCGCAGAGGCCCGGATTTCCATCTTGGAAGAGCTCATTGATGCAGATGATCCGTTCCTGCTATACCTGTGAGATCATATTTCTCATCCTTGGGAGCGTTCGTGATTGCTCAACGACAGACTTTGTTCACTTTCGCAGGAGGGGAATGATCTTTCGGAAACTTAACCGCCGTATCGAAGCGATGGATAGCTTACTGAAAAGCGTACAGGCATATCCGTACAACTGGAGCGCTTGGCAGGAATTGGGGCATACAATATCTTACGAAGAGGTGTGTTGCTGCGTCGACCACTGCCTCAACTGGCTCGCTTACTGACTTCAGTATGTTCCCAGATCGAACACATTATCGATCTACTTCCTGAAACCTTCATGACTAGTCTCTTCATCGAGCGCAACTCCCGAGACGCTCTCAATTCTTCATCCACCAATATTGATCGCATCGATGCGCTCTTGACAACATTTCCGGACTCTGCCTACCTCATCATGGCGAAGGGACAGAACTACACAATACAGCAAAGTAAGTCATCCTATAATTCTTATTGTACATCCCTTGCTGACTTACCCCTTCGCTGCAGAACTCGAGGATGCGGAGAAAGTCTTTGCGCGGGCTTTCGAGCTTGATCCCTTCCGAATGGATGGAATCGCAGATTACGCTCACACGCTCTTTGTCCTGGAACGATTCGACAAGTTGGCTGCCCTCTCAGATCAATTCGCTGAGATGGGACGTGATCATCCGGAAGTCTGCTGTCTGATTGGTACGTGCTTACACTGTTTGACGGCCTGTGCTCTGATGCTCACTCTCTAATCTGCCCCTTCGTCAGGCAATTACTACAATCAACGGGGTGACCATCATCGAGCGATCGAGGCTTTCAAGCGGGCTCTGCGCCTAGACATGGGCTGCCTCGCGGCTTGGATTCTCCTTGGACACGAATATCTCGAGCTAAAGAACAGTCATGCTTCAGCAGAGATGTACCGCAGGGCTCTGGGTAAGTCCATCCGTATCGTGAGGGTCAAGTGGGCGACTGCTCACGCCATGTTTTGGGCACTCAGATATCTCACCCAATGACCATCGAGCATGGCATGGTCTCGGTTGCGTGTACGAGCTGAACGGCGCTTGGTCGTACGCTGCACATTACTTCCAGAAATGTGCCTCAATCAGGTATGTGAAGTCGGAGTATCTGAATCCCTAATTTCTATCACTAAGTACTATCTGCTCGCTCCCTATTAGACCCTACGATTCCCGAATGTGGGCATCCCTTGGAGAATGCTACGACCGCCTCGAGCAGACGCAGGACGCAATCTCTTGCTTCAAACGCAACCTGACATGCCAGACCACTCAAGATGAGATCGTGCAGGCAATTCAGAGAATCATCGACCTGTATGAGCGTCTCGGACAAGGTGTACCGGCTGCGTGCTGGCATCGACGTATGGTCCAGGTCGTGGATCGAACACTTTCCCGCCCAGACGCGCTACCGTTGGCTCGCTTCGTGCAATCGTATATTGTCGCGGCGCGGTGGGAGATGGGTGACATTGTTCCCTTGGAACTGGAGGCAGAGGCGATCGCGGGGAGTGGAGCGGCGGAAGGCGTCGAGCCTGTTGGAGACGAGCAGGGTAGTAGTAGTCGATTCGGCAATTTGGCGCTGGCGGACGAGTACCTGCGGAAAGTCATTAGTGCGAAGACGGAGCTCACCGATCAGGCAGAGAAGCTTTTGCAGCAGTTGGCATACATGCGCGATTGAACCACACATTTATGTACTGTATCCATACCCATATCAGTTGCAAAGTTGAGTCAATTACATGGTTGAGGATGTTGATGTACCGTAGCCGGAGGTGGCGAGGTCGACCGAGTCGTGTGCCTGCTTCCACTTCACCTCCAACACCTCCCACAAACCACACTTCCCTACCAACCTGCATCAGCTACGCTCCTGCTTCTGAACTCTGCTCTCCGGAACTTGAGAGCCTATAGCAAGTGTCGTTCTTCTTGTCGTTCTCAACCAACTGGACCTTGACCGCTTGACCCAAGCGCGTAAGAGAGTCCTCGCCGACCAACTCTGGACCCCTTCTGAAGAAAGAGACACCAGCCTCTTCAACCCACTCAATATGTCCTTACCGAGAAGGATGGCCAGAGTCGCTGGCGACATCGGTACCGCAACGGGCGGGTCCAGTCCCAGTCCCTCGACCCTCCGCCGTCTAATGAAAGAATGGGAAACAATCCAAACCGAGATCCCTGCTCACTCCTCAACAACACAAACTCCCCGGCCCTCATCAGCTTCTGCACCTGTCGATCTCCTCGAGTTACGACCCTGGGATGCAGACGGGGAAGATCTGTTCGAATGGTTCGCAGTGATGCGTGGGCCCGTCGGAGGGGCGTACGAGGGAGGGGTGTTTGAACTTTCGATTCAGGTGCCATCGCAGTACCCTACCAAACCACCAAAGATGAGCTTCAAGACGAGGATTTGGCATCCGAATGTCAGCTGGAAGGTGAGTTTGGAAGAAATCTCTTACTCCCTTGTTCCCTTTTTCGAACGCTCATGCTCACTTGGTGTCATTTTATGCCTTGTGGGCAGAACGGCGAGATATGCCTGGACATCCTCGCCGCTCAATGGTCGCCCGCTTGGACACTCTCCTCAGCATGTACGGCCGTGCTGGCACTACTCGACGCGCCCGAACCGGACTCGCCTCTGAATGTAGACGCAGGTAAGATTTTCCATCTCCTTCTTTCTCCCTCCGCATCTCAGGCGCTCTTGGAACGCCCCCCAGCTGATTCCTCTCGTCTTTCCGGGCCCTTGCAGCAAACGTCCTGAGATCCAAGGACATGATCGCATATCGAAGCGCATGCCAGATGTACACTCAGATTCACGCAAGTGGGAGCAACCCATATTGAACTAGTGTCACACAAAACCTGAACTGCAATATCATGAGATGGGAAAAACGGGAGACTTGATAGCAAGGCACATGAAGATGGATAAGAATGTGGAAAAACGGGAGACCGGATGAAAGGAAAGAGAACCCTCTACTTGTAACTCTTCTTCGCTTTCTCGATGTGTTGACGAAGACGTCTCGACTTCTCGCGCAACGACGCCTTGCCCTTCGAACGCACGCCCCAACTTTGCGCCACCATGCTATAAAAGAGCAAAAGGTTCATACTTGGTCAGTACTCAAGAAAAGCAATCCAGCAAGGATATTCCACCACTCACTTATAATTCTTCCCCTTCCGCTTCTCCATATTGGTAGAACTAGCCCCCTTCTCCCTCTTCTTCATCCCCTTCTTACTTCCAAACTTCTCCCGACCCTCCCGACCCTGCGCAATCGAAGCCATACGCTCCTCATGGTCAGCCTTAATCTTCTTCTGAGGTCCCAGGATATCAGACTCAGAAAGGACCGCCCCGGAATTGCTGCCGACGACAACTTCGCCCCCGATAGAGGCGTTCGCGGCCGCAGAGGAGGTTCCCGCCCGACGGTGCGCTTTGGCGGCTGCTTGGAGTTCTTTGACTTGTCGACGAGCCGCCGCGCCTGTGAGACCGCCCGTCTTCGCAGCTTCCTCAGCAGCAGCCAGACGCAATTCCGCCAGTTTGGCAAAGTCAGCAGGTGTGAGGATCTGTGGTGAAACGCAAAAGGCAAGGTGTTTTTAGTGTCAATGATCCATCACAACGCATTCCAAGCCAAGTTGTTCACTCACCCTCGTCGTCGCCAGTTTCGAGAACGCATCCATCTCGTCAGGCTTCGTCGCCGCCGTAGCCTCCGACTGAGCCACGCTCTTAATCTCAGCATCCACGTCGTCCGCACTATCATTCTCCCCATCCTCACTGTCCGAGTCGACCTCAGCACCGCCCGCCTCAGCACTCTGAGTCCGGTTCAACTTTCTCCGTTTCCGCTGACGGTCCACCCTCCTCTTCTCTCTTCGCTCCTTTGCCCTCTCCTTCGCTGAGATCATCGGAACAGCGCCTTCCTCCCCCTCGACACCGTTCTTCCTAGCAGCCTTAGCCGCCCGCCGCTTCTCCCGAGCCTCATCGTCCTCATCCTCATCCGACGAACCAAAGTCCGAGTCGGTGAAATTGAGCACATCGCCCTCGTCACCTGAACTGACGTCGATCCAACCTTCGCTCTCCTCATCGCTATCACCGAGCGACTCGAGCTCAAAGCCCTCCCAACCAGCCTCCTCATCCTCATCCTCGTCATCCGACCCTTCCTCAGCCCGCTTCTCCTCCAAATGCTTCTCGAGCAACTCGATGCCCTGGATTCCATGAACCACCTCTGGATCGTCCGCTCCAAAGCCGTACTTGCGCCCACCAGCGCCGTCAGTCAAGGCAAGAGCACCGCTCTTACCCCGCTCGCGTCGCTTGAGTAAGGCCGGGTTGACTTCGCGGTAGAGCTGCATCAGACCGCGCGAGGCAGCCGCAACGCCCTTGTCCTTTGACTTCCGGTACGAGACCAGATCGGCAAGGAGGGTGGGACCGTGAGTCAAGGCATGGGAGACCATGGCAGTGTTTGCAGTCGAAGGACCATTCGCAGCGGCCTGCTTGGCCTTGTTGGACGTTGCCACCGATGGAGCGGTATGGACATCGATGCGAGTACCGTCAACGTCGACATTGTCCAAGTCATCACCACGCAAAGCACCCGTGTCTTCATCACCGTCGGCACCGTCGTCGTGCTCCTCCATGACACTCGGTTGACGACGACAGATCTCACGGATGGAGTTGAGACCGGCCGCGTTCACCTGCGGACTTACGCCCGGATGGACAAAATTGTCGGCCAGCTTGCGGACGAGGGAGAGCAGGACGGATGGGGGCGTCTGCGTGTGGACGGACTGGGCGAGGGAGACCAGGATCAGGGTGATGAATTGTTGGTGAGGAGTCAGGTACCTATCACAGCGCGACAGGGAAAGAGTCAGTGTCCGCTCTTAAGAATGATTCAGCAATGAGAAAAGAACTCACTTGACAATATAACCATAGAAACCGAGAACGCAGAGCTTATGAGTGCTCATGACGCGACTGAGCAACTGCATGATACGAATCTTCATCTCGATAGGGTGATGTCCTCCATTCGTGTTCTTCCCACCTCGATCGCCCCTGACGAGCTCCTTGAAGAGCCTCTCTCCGAAACTCTGCGGGTCATGGAGGAGATGCAGCGCGGCCAAATTACCAGACTCGGCCAGACTGCCCCCGGTATCGCCCTTCTCGGCATCCTTGGTACGGGCCTTCTTCTTAGCATTGGTCGAGGCCAGTCGGACTTTACGATCATTTGCCCGCGTCTTCTTGTTGACTTTCCGCTTGTGCATGAGAGCGGAGACTGTGGAGGCGCGGTTACCGGCCAGGATGGCGTCCGTCTCGTCGTCAGAGTCTTCGGCGTCGGAGTCGGCGTTGTTGTTGCCGGCTTCTGAGGAGTGGAGGTCGCCGAGGAAGAAGCGAATGGCGGAAGATTGGACCTTGGGATGGTGATGGAAGCAGGCGAGGGAGAGGAGCGAGACTGTCTTTGCGTCGTTCCTGTATGAGAAAGAGAGAGAGAGGATTTGAGTAATCGAATCAAGAGATGCAAGGTGAATGCTGACGTACCAGATGTTCTTCCTCCACAGCTGTGCAGCCAATCGGACGGCCCAGAGAGCTTCGCTCTTCGTCTTGGGCTGAGCCCGAGTGCCGCGAGATTGAGCGGCGAGGCTAGCATTGGCCGATTGGTCGTCGACGATGGTGAATAGAATACCTTGCACAAGACCGTTCAGACGATGGTTCTTAGAGTTTGAGTTGACCGTCTTGATGTCTTGGAGAATGGTGGACTGTATGCTGCTTCGAAGCTCGGCGGAGGTGGTAAGGGTGAGGAGAGGGAAGAGAGTGCGGAGCAAGGTCTCTGAGGTGATTGTGTTTCGGTTCCGGAGGAGGATGAGAGACCTGAGGAGGGCGCGTCGGACATCGTGAGGGAGGGCTGCGTGGTGGTGGAGAATGAGCTCTGAGATTGTGGTGGGAAGGGAGGCGGTGTGCTTGGGGAAAGAAGGGGCGAGCTGGGTGACGAAGGAGAGGAGAGCGGTGAACTTGTGCTGGTCCTCGGTGGAGAGCGGACAGGGTATCTTGCCTGCTCCTGCTTCAGCGCCTGGTCCGCCACCTGCTGCTGTGGTTGAAGCTGAGGTTGAGGAAGAAGTCAAGACGGCAGCGAGCGCGTTGAAGTGGTTCCACTGAGCTCGGAAGTCGTCCACGTAAGCATGAGGCTCTCTCTTGACTAGATTCTGGAGGGCGGGGAGGTTGTTGGCGAGGAGGAGACCTCTAGGCTGTGCTGTTCTGAGACCTGCTGTTGATGGTAGTCTGGTGGAAGGTGGTCCCTGGGTTGATCGACTCTTTCCCATTGGTTTTGGGTTGCTAGGCTTGACATTCTGCTTTGATTTTTTGGTGGTGGTGTCGGTGCCAGCGCTCCCAGATGCGAAGGAGACGTTCTTTGCTGTTGATGCTGATCCCTTGCTGATGCTCATCTTCGCTGTTTCTACTTTGGCTGCGAAGGATGAGATGGAGGAGAGAAGGAAGAAGAGAAGACTGAGTGGAAGTGGAAAGTGAAGTTGCCCGATCTCTCAAAAATTTCTTTTCGGCCGAGAGAATTCCCAGCCATCGTTGCGCAACGATCCATCCCAAAAAATTTCCAGGACCCTTTGACTTTCGCTGCTGGGGTCAAAGAGAAGGACGACATCGACACACTCAACTTCTTCAATAGCAAAGCAAAGATGGACGACGATGGAATGCTTCTCAATCTCGCGCCTCTGCCTCTGCCCGGTGCGCCCGGGTCCAAGGGAAAAGGCAAGTCAGCCGCACAACGAAACAGTCAGCAGAGGAACAAACGACAACACAACCAGCAACAGCCAGCCAGTAGTAACAACAACGACGATCCTCCTGCAAAGAAACAGCGAGTAGATCATCCTTCTTCTAGTCAGAAACAAGTCACAGCAGATCCAAAACCAGCTCCAGCTCCACCATCATCTTCTGTCCCGCCCAGGACTGCAACACAACCTGCCTCTGCTTCCACCTCCTCATTCTCAGCTCCATCCAGGCCTCAGCCAAAGACCTTCATCTCATCGCTCTTCCCACGTCCACTCGACACAGACACTCCGAAAGCGCAGGACGATGAGGACGAAGAAGAAACACCAAAGACACAGGCGCGCCCGACCAACGCTCCCTCTGTCTCAGGTCCCATCACATTCGAAAGTCTACAGCTTCACCCCCTCCTCGTTCAGCATCTCACCACCCGCATGCAGGTCCTACGACCCACAGCAATCCAGCGACGCGCCTTTCCTTCGCTTCTCCAGGCCGCCAACACCCAACAAACACTCTACCCTTCCAAGTCTCCTCCCAACCTGCATCACGACCTCATGATTCACTCACAAACCGGCTCCGGAAAGACACTCACCTACCTCCTCCCCATCCTCCACCACCTCCTCCCACTCTCTCAAGAATCATTCATCAACCGCTCCATCGGCACTCTCGCCATCGTACTCGCCCCCACTCGAGAACTCGCACGACAGATCTACGACGTCCTCGAGCGCATCCTCAGCATGAGTCTCCATCTTCCTGAATCTCAAGGCAAGGAAGAAGAAGATCAGCGGCACTACTCCCGCTGGCTCGTGCCCTGTCTCCTCACCGGTGGGGCTACTCGCACACACGAGAAGATGAGACTTCGCAAAGGGTGTCCCATCATCGTCTCTACTCCCGGTCGATTGCTCGACCACCTCCAGAACACTACCACCCTCGACGTCGGAAAACTGCAGTGGCTCATCCTCGACGAAGCCGATCGACTCATGGACCTCGGATTCGAAGAGGCTCTCAGGGACATCACCCAGATCCTGGAGTCCCGTCGCAAAGTAGCAGTCAGCAAGGCGCGCATTGCCGTCCTCGAGCTCGAGAATGAGGAGCAGAGCGAGAGCGAAGATGAGCAGATCGGCCAGCAGGAGGGCTACGGATTCGGCGATGCACGGCCGAAGAAGAGCCTCAAAAAGAAGTTCGTTCCCACAGGCGCGAACGCCAACAGTGTTTGGAAGAAGGCTCCCCAGATCCCCGAGGCCGAACTCGCGGATTCGCTCGGAATTCATTGGTGGAAGATCCCACGCAGGACCGTTCTCTGTTCTGCCACGCTCGACGAGAGTGTCCAGGCCCTCGCGGGCGCGACCTTGCGGGATCCCATCATTCTCAAACCGACCGCGGAGGACGAGAAGGCCGCTCAGGAGGCTGAGCGAGAGGCTAAGAGGACGGCGGGGACGTATCAGAAGCAGGATACGGCTGCTGTCATTGCGTCCTCGTCTGGGGCTGCGGACGACACGTCTTCCGGCATACCTTCGACGGCCAAATTCCTCGCTCCCGCCCAGCTGGCTCAACGTTTCATAGTCGTACCACCCAAACTTCGTCTCGTCACACTCCTGGCTCTCCTGCGCACGTCGGTCCGGTCGGACGCGACGCCGACCAGTAAAGGACGCGAAAATCGGGTCATTGTCTTCCTCAGTTGTACGGACAGTGTTGATTTCCACTGGGACGCGCTCGGGGGAGCCAAGATGGGCGGATACGAGGAGCATGAGATTCAGGATGAAGCAGAGGACGAGGAGACTGAGGAAAGTGATGAGGACGACGGACCGGGGAAGAAGAAGGGGTCTCAGGCGAAAAATGGGAAGGGGAAAGGTAAAGGCCAACCCAAGACGATCGAGGAGCAAGTCACCCGTCACTCGGACTTACTCCCCGGCGTCCCGATCTTCCGTCTGCACGGCTCCATGACACAAGCTGAGCGCGTAGCCTCGCTCAAAGCCTTTTCAGGTCGGGGTAAGAAGACGAAACAACAACTGTCGGAACCTCTGAAGGGCGCTGTCCTTCTCTGCACCTCGGTCGCCTCGCGTGGTCTTGATCTGCCCTCAATGAGGACTGTCATCCAGCTCGATGCGCCGACGGAAGGCGGGGTCGAGGAGTACGTCCATCGGATCGGACGGACGGCCCGGGTGGGCAATCGGGGTGAGAGTTGGTTGATCCTACTGGAGAGTGAGCGGGCTTGGGTGAATACGCTTGAGAGTGGGGTTGGGGTTGAAGCTGGGGCGGCGGGAGGGGTGAGTCGGGTGAAGGTGCATGAGGATAAGGTGGAGAAGGTGTTGTTGAGAGGGTTTGGGGGGAAAGCTGCTGATTCGGAGTATGAGGCGCGTGCGACGGATGTTCAGCTTGCGTTTGAGCGTTGGGTTTTGGCCAGTGAAGATGTGAGTCTTTCTCTCTGTGTCTCTCTCTCGAGAAGTTCTTTGCATCTGACTGATCCCTCTCACCCTACTATGAAACACAGTCTGCCGCTCTTGCTCGGAAAGCATACATGTCGCACATCCGTGCATACGCGACTCACCCTGCGGCCGAAAAACATATCTTCCACACCAGGTTTCTCCATCTCGGTCATCTCGCCAAGGCGTTCGCGCTCCGGGAGGCTCCGACTGCGATCAAGAAGCACGCCCACGCTCCCAAGGCTGCGGCTGGTGCCCATGCCAATGCGAAGGGTGGTGGTGGTCGAGCAAGTCTGGATGCTGGGGGTAGTAAACGTCGGAACTCTGGTACATTCCCCAAACAGGGTGGTAATCGACGTGGTGCGAGGACGGACGACGAGGGCGACAACGACGACGACGACGACGATTTCGACCTCCGACCTCAAGGCAAAGCAGTATCCACCCCAGCCCAACTCCGTCAATTGGCCGCGCACGCCGCTGCGGCTGCGTCTGCGACGAACCGACGGGGTGCGTCGCAGCAGGGTACGAAGGAGACGGATGCGGAGGCGAGGATGTATGCTAAAGTTAGGGCTATGGGGAAGGCTAGTAAGAAGGGTGGTGTGTTGGGTGCGTTTGGGGGTGCGGATGAGTTCCAGATTGGGTGAATTGGGAATTTTTGAGAGGATGGGCGGCGGCGGCCGGTGGTGGATGTGTTACGAGGTATGGCTGTGGGGACTGGGGACGCCCTCGCGAGGTTCGCGTTTGCTCACATTTTCCGACTTTTCGCCAGGGGGTTTCGCCCTCTTCCTCACACGAGATCACTTCGACTCTCTCAGAGGAGAACTGGAATTTTACGGTCTTCATCTCCTTCACTCACTTTCATTTCTTGCCTGCGGCTTGGCTCGGGAAGGCAGCACGGAGCATGGTCGGTCGACCGCCGGGCCTCTGGCGCTCTGGCGTTCTGTGCGAAATGTGAAAGAGCGAACTCTATCCAGTCGTTGACGACGATCAAACTTGCTCTTTGCGCCTTCACCACCGCGGTCACTTTTCTTTTCTTCGCACCGAGATTGACCCAGTCGAGTTGATGAGGTTGACGCTAACGAAAGTCCTGCTGTCGAGATAGAGCTCCGGCTCGACTTGGGAGTTGGGATACAGAGAGCGATCGAGTTGAAGGTACTGACACCTGCAGACCGCCCTCCCGTCCTCCCGCATCCCTCGCTACAGACGGCGGCGACGCCCTCCCCGTTGCCCCACCTTTTCTCCTCAACCTCATCTTCCAGCGCACACACGAGCATTTCGAGGACAAGCAAGTCTGGGGAAAGTTTTCCTGTTCAACGAACACCTTTTTTGATTCAACTTCGGCCCTGTGGGACTGAGAAGGACGCTATTTTCTCCAAGTGAACCGAGGACGGACCACCAAGGGCGCCACTGCCTCACTTCCCTTTCTTTCTTTCTTCTAAACCTCTCTCTCTCCTGTTGTTCACTCGCACCCCGGCTGCGTTCCATCGATAGCGCCCAATTCAGAAACGGTGGTTGGCCGGACTCCCCTCTCTCATATCTCATGCGGCTAGACAGTCTTCCCTCATCTCCTGTGTCCAGAACGAGACTCCGGACAGCTGACGCTGCTTCATCCCTCTCATCCCCGGATTCTGCGGTTCATCACTTCTTCTTACAGGGCCCCGAAGCTTACCTCGCGGACAGACGTCAAGATGATGATGATGAAGAAGCTCAGATAAATACGGAGCCCCTCCCCCCACTTTCCCCCCTCCTCTCATCCCCCAACCCAAACACTTTTTCTTCTGCTGCTTCGCTATCTCAAACATCCCAATACCAGCGAAGCTCGTCCCAAGCATCTCTCCCTTCCCACTCCAGGCTTGAACGCGACCACCACACGGCTCTCCAAGACGCCGAATCGGAATATAGCGACGAAGAACATCAAGACGACGACGACGACGAACAGGTCAATCTCATCATGGGTGGTGCAGCAATGATGTCCTCCTCTAACGGGCCCGTAGTGGGCGACACCAACGTCTTCAGCAAAGCCAACTCCAGACCCGTCCTCCTCTGTGCCGTGGCGGTAATCGGGGCCGTACTCTATGGATACGATGGTAAGTCCTTTCCAAACAGAGGTCCAAGAATGAATTCGACCAAGAAGTTCACTAAACGATTTTCCTTGGATCTGTAGGAACCTACTTCGCCGGCATCCTCGCCATGAGGCGTTTTCTCGAGGATTTCGGATCTCTTCAGCCGAATGGCAAAATCGACGTTACCAGTAGCCAAAGGTCTCTCTTGGCTTCCATCGTCCAGGCCGGTGAGGTCGTAGGCAGTCTCGCCGCGGCTCCCATTGGTGATTTCTTCGGCCGCAGGGGTGTCTACTTCGGAGCTTGCTCTCAAGTTGTCCTTGGCGCTGTCATTCAACTGGTGACAACCTCCTCGATCGGCGTACTCACTGGTGGCCGCTTCGTCCTCGGTGTAGGCATCGGTCTCATCTCCAACTCGACGCCTCTCTACTTGAGTGAGATCGCGCCTACTCCAATCCGTGGTGTGATCGTTTCTTGCTGGCAGCTGTTCCTTGCAATTGGCCAGGTAATTGGAGCCTGTGTTGCCCAGGGCACCAAAGGCCTCGAATCAACCGCCTCTTATCGAATCCCCATTGCGATCAACATCGGCATCGTGGCCATCATCGCCACTGGCATTTGGCTGGTACCTGAGTCTCCTCGGTGGTTGATCAACAAGGATCGGGATGAGGATGCCAAGCGGGCCCTGCGTCGGATCAACAAGACCCAGCTCAACCCGGCGGCGGTCGTCGAGGCTGAATACGCTACCTTTGTCGCGGCTCGCAACAACGAGCGCGAACTGGCGCAGACGCAGAAAGGCGGATGGATGGAGCTCCTTCGAAACCCCGTCGAGCGACGCAAGTTCCTACTCGTCCTCGGTGTCCTTGCAAGTCAACAGATCGGAGGTGTTCAGTTCATTTTCTCGTGAGTGCCCCTGCCCATTTCCCCCTTGCTTGGTGCTTGACGTGTTCTGACCTACTCTGGCTCTTTATGTCGACAGATATACCACGACCTTCTTCCGCGATGTAGGCGTCGACAACGAGTTCATGGTCACGATTGTCGTCGATGTCATCGAGGTCGCAGGCGTCCTAGTCTCCTTCCCTCTCGTCGCTCGATACGGTCGTCGCCCTCTCCTTCTCCTAACGTCCATTCCCATGTTTATCGCCCTCTTCGTCATGGCGGCCTTGGGCACAATCGATGGGCGAACACAATTGGAGAATAGGGTCATCGCTGCATGCATATGCATCTATGTCTTCTTCTTCAACGCGGCATGGGGGCCCCTTGCTTGGGTTTGTGCTTCTGAGTTGGCGGGAAGTGGACGCAATCGGCAGAAGGTTATGAGTCTGGGCACGGCGCTCTTTTGGATCATCGCCTTCGTGGTCACCTTTACGCTGCCTTACCTCTTCGACCAGGACAAGGCTGGCCTCGGTCCCCAAATTGTGAGTCCTTCTGATGCTTGGGTGCCATCCTTTGATTACTTACTCATGCTGCTTCACTTTCCTTCCCTCGCAGGGCTGGATATACGGCTGCGGCACCCTCATCGCTATGTTCTTCGTCTACTTCTTCCTCCCTGAGACCTTCGGCCGCTCACTCGAGAGCATCAACGAGATGCTCGACGCGAGGGTACCCGCCCGGAAGTGGACGACGTTCTCTACCGACATCGAAACACAGGCCAAGCGGAACCACGCCGATGCGGACGTGAATGTCCGGGAGGGGAGCAATGGGACCCCCGATAATGCTAGCGAGGCGGACGAGTCGAAGGGGAAGGACTCCGGCAGCGACAAGGGTGATCGCGTCCACATTGCCACCGAGACGGCTTGAGGGATTCCCTTTCTCCAACGAGACGGACAGTCCGTACGACCAGACTCGCGATCGCACACTTCCTTCACAACATTCAAGAATTCAAGAAGCATTTCCGAATCGAAGCAATTCTAATCTTTCAAGACGAAGAACCACCATTTGCAACTGTCCAAGTCATCCTACACTACAGCTTCAAATGAATGGCCGCCAATTTTCGCTTCCTATCCCCCCCCTCCTCCCTCTTCTCCCCCTTCTCCCCTCTGCTTTCCCATTTGTATCAGTATTTCTCTTCACATCATGGGTCCTTGTGCACCTCTCCTTTACGGTAGCTCACGACTTCACGCAATAAAAACGACTCATCGAAGACCGCTTGACCTCTATCTCTCCCCCCTGACTGAGACTGCATGGAAAATCTTCCCCTTGAGGCTGAGAAAGCGATGCAATGCATTTCCCTGACGCCTGTTCTCTCCTGAATTCTGCACCTGGTGGACCATGGACCAGCGACCAGTAACCATTTTGGGATGACGGAGGGCGTGAGAAGATTTCCCAACCGCCGCCCTTGTTGCGGTATACCTGCATGGGCCACTACTTAGGGCACAGATCGCGCCTGCTCAGTGTGCTCACACTGAAAGGCCGGTTCGCAGACAACGTCACAGCTTGGGCGAGCTCACGGACCATCCCTTAAATTCCCTTTTCCAGTGTCGCCCCCAACCCAGTTCATCGCCATGAAAGTTGCCTGGTGAGACGCTGCCAGATCCCTGATGCAGCCTTGATGAGGCGATGAGATTTCCCCGATGATCTTCGTGCTTCATAGCCTCACCCACCATCACGCACTGGGGTCAAAGCGACAGACGATGCCATCTTCCTCATTACTGCCTTTTCGACTGATGACAGCCATCGCGCACGGTGGGAAGTGGCGACCTCCGGTAACGACCTGGAAGATGCGACCGGCCAAGGAGGAGAAGCGGCAATGGGTGTTGCCATGTGGTTGGAGCGTGGGCAAGGTGAGTCTCACTCCCTGCCATAAAAATGGGTCAGCTCACAGCTCACCGCAACAACTTGTTCGAATACGAAACAAGAAGTTAGCAGGGAGTTTAACGTAACGCGCACAGCGCAGGGTCCCGCTGGAACAAGGAAGGATTACAAAGACGTCTTTAAGCTTATTTCTTAGAGCGCGAAAGATCGCCCGGACATCAGCTTAATTCAGCATGCCGTCCACCTGCCGCGGAGGGGGGGGGGGGGGGGGGGGAGAGGCAACAAGGATGGGACTGCTCTGGTGCCGAGACCGCTCTGTGCGGATGCGCGGACGAAGCGGGTGGGGGTGAGCACTAAACTAAGAGCCCGAAATCTGCTCAGCTCACTCTGTGTAACTGATTACTGATTCCCTTATGCCTTATGCCTTACTCTTTAACAGAATTAGGAAACCACACCACTTTTTTGTTTGTTGCTGTTGTCCGAAAGTGTAATGGACGGCCAAAGCAGCCCAAAGGTCGTCCATTTTTTGAGAAGGAATCACCTCAGATTGCAGCCTTCTCAGTAGTCACCCGGTTCTCTCGTCCCTGCGACGCTCACCTCTTTCCTTTCTTTTCCTCGACCCACTCTCTCCTACGCTTTGACTCGTTCCCATCCTCCTTTCCCTTCCCTCCCTTCCCTTCCCTTCCCTTCTCTTAACCACTTCCCTCCCTAGAAGTTTCATCACTCCAGTCCAACTTCTTTCCACCTCTACCCGCCTCTTCTTTCCCTTTCATCCAACCTTCCCGCTAGATTAGATCCTAGAACAAGATGGACGTCGTACTCGAACTCGCGGACGAATATGTGCTCGACCATGTCTGGAACGCAACAGCAGCATTGGCAGCACCATGGCAAGACACTCTTATCGGGTCAGCTATCATGTCCTCCAAGGGCGTAGGTCTCGGTGGCACCGTCTTCCCGCGGTCTAATCTCTTCCGACAGATCGTCTCGCTGTACTCAATCACCTACGCAGGCATCTTCCTCCTCTACTTCGCCTTCGCCACCGCTTCCTACTACCTCATCTTCAATCACGAGATGATGCGCCATCCTCGCTTCCTGCCCAATCAGGTCCGACGCGAGATCAAGGCAAGTCTAGACGCCTTCTGGGTGCTCGACTGGCTCACCCTCCCCTGGTTCCTCGGCGAGGTACGTGGATACAGCAAGCTCTACCACAACATCGATGACTACGGAATGATCTACGCCGTCCTGTCCGTGCCCTTCTTCCTCATCTTCACCGACGTCTGCATCTACTGGATCCACCGCCTTGAGCACCACCCGCGTCTCTACAAGCACATCCACAAGCCCCACCACCGATGGATCATCCCCACACCTTTCGCATCCCACGCCTTCCACCCACTCGACGGATATGCACAAAGTCTACCATACCACATCTTTGTCTACATCTTCCCTCTCCACCGGTGGATCTATATGGGACTCTTTGTCTTTGTCAACCTCTGGAGTATTTTGGTGAGTTCTGTGCCTCTTAGCTCTCCTGCGCGCCCTCGGAGCTCCGCTCATCTGACTTCTTTTCGCGCTACTTGCCTTGCCTTCAACCTGTAGATCCACGACTCAGACATGATCTGCAACACGCCCCTTGAGAACATCATCAACGGGCCATCACATCACACACTACACCACATTGTGAGTCGCTTATCAGCGGTCTCCGTTTATCCCACGCGCTGATCACCTTAACTGACCGCATATGCATACACCATTCTCCACCCCTCGTCACAGCACTTCAATGTCAACTACGGCCAGTACTTCGTATGGTCAGATCGACTGGGAGGCTCCTACCGGGCGCCCAAGATGGAGGACGACCCCATGCACGACGTCGTAGCAGAGAAGAAACAGCTCCAACGAAAGCAACAGCAACAAGTGGTCGCAACAGCAGCAGCGGCAGCAGCAGCAGGCGCGGCGGCGGCAGCGCTGTACGAGAAGCGGCCATGAAACCCGCATTTGCCGCGCCTCTCTCCCTACTCTGTTTTCGCTCCAGTTCTCTTTAAGTCTATTTTTTCCTGCATCGAGGAAATCCCGCCCACCCGCCTTCGATTTGATCACGAATACCCTCAAGTCCGTCATGGCCTCCCCCCACCCCCCCGACGCGGTTTCCCCCGGCCCATCTATCTCCCGCCCTTTCCGCCACTTCTTTACGTTTCCAAGGTTTTCCTCACAAAGGACGATGTTCGCAGTACAGTGTTCCAATTTCCCCGCTTCTTTTTCCAGCTCTCCCTCCAGGATCGTCACTCCAACCCCCCTCCAACCCGTCCCTCGACAGCATTCTCAAACTCAAATCGGATCTCAAAAAGTTGTCCAACCCCCTTTATCTTCACGCGGTACATAACTTTCCTTGATCGGCCCTGCAAGGGTTGCCCTGCTGGCTCTACTGCGCCAGTCCCTCAGCCTCGCCCTTTTCCCTCCCCCACTTTTCAGCCTAACTTCACAAAAAAAAACATAGAAGGCGCTCTCCAAACGGCGGGCAACTACAAACTCCCTCCAATGGGAAAACAACACACTCTTCCGAAATCGCGGGCGCGGAATCACGAAGTCGAAGTGGTGGAAATTCTGCGGGTGTCTTTTTGCGGCTAGGCCTGAGGGACACGCGCATGTAGCTCCAGGGATATCATTTTCCTTCCAAGAATGTGACCCTTGCGGGCGACCCTGTCCAGAGGTAACTCTCAATCAACATAACCATTTCTCATTTATCTACCGTAAGATGCAGATCTCATCCATTCTGCTGTTGATGGCGTCCGGCTTTTGGTCCAAAGGAGAAGTGACGCGCGCGAGTGAGGGCAAGTGAAGACGAGTGAAAGAATGTTCGTGGAAATCTGGGTATGCGTTTCTTCCTATCTGTTACAAGTCGTAGCTCTCATGTCGAGCGGGTAGCGGAAGAGGAGTGTGAGGGGCGGCGAAGCGATGAACTAGTTCTTGTCCTCGTTGGCCTTCTCGTCGAGGACAATGCAGATGGCCAGGAGGAGGGCGGCGTCGACACCGGGTGCAATCTGGAAGGACGGACAAGATGTGGAGGTTAGCTGACTGAGCGGAGAGGGAGAGATGACGGGCCACGAAAGAGACTTACGGTAAGAATGTAGGTCTGAGTGTCAAAGAACAGCTGTCCCATGTTGGCAAATGACCTAGAAATCCGCGCGACGGGCACACCAGCCTCAGTGCAGATCTCCGCTTTCCGGTCGAAGAGGTCGCCCTTGAGGACCAAAGTGACAGGCTCACCACCACCACCGGCGGCGCGGTTGGTGAAGCTCGCGGTGAGCTTGGTGCCGAAGGAGAAGGAGGACTTGACGGTGAAGAGGGGGTCGTCGGATCCAGGTGCGTAGCCTTCGTATGTCATGTGGAGGGAAATGAGCTTCTTCCTGTAGAGAGGCGGGAGGGGATGTGTTAGAATAAGAGACGCGTTCTTTTAACGCGCCTTTTTCTCATTGCACACTCACTTCAGGGTGAAGAGGGTCTGTCCGGTGCTGAACAATGATAAGCGCACAAGGACGGTTGAGTCAGCAACGCGAATAGCGAGAGCACTAATCGGAAAAGGAGAATTTTTCACTCACGCGTCCTTGACGTGCTTGGAACTCGAGAGAGAGAAAGCCTTGCCATCGACCTCGAAGATGGACTGGTCAGTGACGGCGTCCTTGACCTTGAAGTTGTCACCGCTGAAACCAGTCTTGCGTTCGCGGATCTTGAGGGCCATCTGGTTCTGGTGGATGGTGTATTGGGGCAGGACACCGATCGGGTGAGGAACGGGAGAGAGGATGGCTGCGGGCTCGGGAGCCTTGGAACTGTTGAAGAGACCCATGCTGGTTCTGAAGTTAAAAGGGTTGGGGGGGGGTTATGGATAAGTGAAGCTGGGGGGAGAGATGTGAGCAAAAGAGATGCAGTGATGGTGGGGAAGGGGGAGAAGGAATTGAGCGAACCTCGCCGGAGAGTGGGGGGCTTTTATACACGATCTGTAAACAAGGGAGTGAGTAGTGAGGAAGCAGGAGCACAGCCTTTCTCTCTCCGCAACGCAGGCCGCAATAATGGAAGCTTTCCTTCCATGAACTGCACCGTTCTTGGGCGCACGCCCCAAAGCGGAAAGAGATGCGACAACGTGTTTGGGTGGCAGTGTTTGGACTGAAGTTGAGAGAGGGTGGTCGGTGCACCTCGAGCAAATATTTGATGATGCGGTCATGCAGGGCAGTCTCAAGGCTGTGAGGGCGAGGTCCGGCCAGCGTCGTGTCGGTTTCGCGTCCTGCTTTATCCCTGCAGTCCGCAGTCCTCACGCATCCGTCAGTACATGCCGCTGGTCTCACAGCATCTCACTCAGCGTGCTGCGCTCTCTAACCCACAGACACCAGGACCAACAACCAAGGACGCGCCGTCGATTGTGCGTGGGTAAGGAGCGGCGTCCATAGCAGTCAGTCGAGCTGGGCGGTCGCATAGCAACAGAGAGTGAGGTGAGCGAGTCAGTGGGTCAGCAGCCGCCTAAGTGCTTTCTCGGCCGAATCAAAAAGAGTTACGAGAGACCCTGATCTAGGCCATCCAGGCGTCTTCGCAAAGGGTCTCTCCACATAACGCTCTCTGCTATCCAGACGCCGATGGAAGAGAGTTTTCTGCTTGTTTTGATGGGTCCAGTGACGCCATTGTCGTCACAAAAACACGCCTTAAAACCATGTTTCCCTCTGACTCCCGCCTCCTGCAAGTGAAGTGAGTGAGTGGAAGTGAGTCGAGCTTTTGCGGCCGGCCTTGAAAACGGCGTCGTCACTCTCTCTCTCTCACACACACACACTCTCACGCACAGAGCGACCAACGCACAGTCCAGGACAAAATCCCAGCAGAGCGATAACTCTTTGCCAACGACCCTTTTGTGTGTGCTCTCTCTCTATCATCCATCATCGCAAAAGATCAGGTTTCTTCGGCGTATTTTTTCTCTCTCTCTCTCTTCTCTATCTCTCGCTGCTCTCGAGTTCACGACCCGAAGACGACGACGACCAACGTACGATTGAAGCAAAAAACGATACCAGAACAGGCAGCGTAGACTTTACGGAGCAACAAAAACACCAGCAGCAACACCCCCAAGTCATACCAGGAATCCCTTCTTCTCCTCCCCCCTTCTCCTCTCTTCTTCTCCCCCTCCAACAACAGCCAAACTAGCGGTTATCATGGGTCAAACACTCTCCGAACCCGTCACCGAGAAGCATACATCCGCAGATGAGGACTCTACACTTCTCTACGGCATATCCGAGATGCAGGGATGGCGAATCAGTGCGTACTTCTTCCCTGCCAGCGACGTCGGTGGCCCCCCTCATTTGCGTTTACCTTGCTACCTGGCTGACGCTTTTGACTTCTTCTCTCTCTCTCACAACAGGCATGGAAGATGCGCATGCTACCATCCTCAAGCTCGAAGGTGATGACGAGAAGAGCAAGATCAGCTTCTTCGCAGTATATGACGGACACGGAGGTCAGTCTCTTCATTCTGACACGCGTCCTGGGAGAAAAAAAAAAACAGCATACATCTGCAATTTTTTTTCCGATCTCGGCCTCTGGGAAGGGCTTTGCTGATACAAGAATGCTGATGCTGATTCTATGCTATCTTTTTCACTTGCAGGCTCTGCGGTCGCCAAGTATGCAGGCAAGACAGTCCATGGACGACTAGCAAACCTCCCGCAGTTCAAGAGCGCAGATTACGAATCCGCGCTCAAACGTGCCTTCCTTGCCACAGACGAAGATCTTCGAGAAGGTGAGTGACGATAGCGAAGTTCTGGACATCGCGACGAAAGGGTCTATGTCACGATCGCTAGGAGCGCATACACACGACGGATGTCTGACACATCCTCACCTCTTCTCTGTGCATTGCGACACGTGGATTCTTGGGACTTGTCACAGACGCCGCATTTGCGAATGACTCCTCCGGATGCACGGCCGTAGCCGCTCTCTTGGTGCCAGGCGAGACGAGTGACGCCGCACGGAGAATCATCGTTGCCAATGCCGGTGACTCGCGTTCGGTTCTTTCTCTCAAGGGCGAGGCAAAGCCAATGAGCTATGACCACAAGCCTACCAACCAGAGTGAGTCCTTCTTTCCCACCCAAAACGTTTGTTCGTGAAAAAACAATGACTGATGTCAACCCTTGCTCGACCTCTCGTCTTTTCGCAGAGGAAACCGCTCGAATTGTCGGTGCAGGCGGCTTTGTCGAATTTGGCCGAGTGAACGGCAACCTCGCCCTCTCCCGCGCCCTAGGCGACTTCGAATTCAAAGGCAACCACTCCCTCCCACCGGAAGATCAGGCTGTGACCGCCGACCCGGATGTGATCTCGCACAGTCTGACGGGCGAGGAGGAGTTCCTTGTCCTTGCGTGCGATGGAATTTTTGATTGCTTGAGCAATCAGCAGGTTGTTGACTTTGTGAGGAGGGGTATTGCGAGTGGGAAGGAGCTTACTAAGATCTGTGAGGAGGCTATGGAGAGGTGTTTGGCTCCGGATACGGATTTGGGCGGAGTAGGGAGTGACAATGTGAGTTGATCCTGTTTGCTAGAAGCGATTTCTCCAAGTCCGCGTCTGACCTTACTGCCATCACTTTGTCTCAGATGACCATCTGTGTCGTTGGACTGCTCAACGGCCGAACGAAGGAGGAGTGGTACGCATGGGTCAAGGAACGCGTCGAGGGCAAGGTCGGCTGGGACACACCCGAAGACATTGCACCCGTCTTCAACTCCAACCCGGGCGGCGCAGCAGGTGGACTCGGTGCCAGTCTGCGTGGAGCCCTGACGGGCGGTGCGGCGGGAGGAGCAGGCCGCGGCGCAGGTGCTCAATCGGGTGGTGGAGAGTCTGAGGAAGGTGGTATGGGTGGATTGCTTGGTGGGATGCGGTTTGGACAGGGTGGTGGGGCGGGCGGACAAGGTTCGGGCATGTTCTCTAACTTTGGTGGTTTTGGAGGCGGCGAGGGGGATGATGGTGATTCGCATGTCATCAACTTGCCGGCGGGTCTGGCGGGAGCGTGAGTATTTTCTTGAAGTTTGCAGTCAGGGAGGTGTAGTCTGATCTCTGACTGCTCTGCTTTCATCATGGTGCAGATTGTCGAGTGCTGGTATTGTTCTACGACCAAGCCGACAGCCCAACGAGGATGGCGAGACCGTGTACGAGGCGCGGTATGCCGACGAGGACGACAGCGAAGAAGATGTACAGGAGGGTGGTGGATCATCTTCTGATGAGACGCCAGTAGCGTCTCGATTTGAGGAGGTCAAGGCTGGTGAGAAGGAGAAGACGGATGCGAAGGAGGAGAGTGCATCGGCATCAGGATCAACAGGATCAGCAGACGGGACTGCCGCGAAAGCATCATCGACACAAGCAGAGGCGACAAAATCGGATGCGGGTGCGACGGAGGACGCGAAGAAGGACGACGCTATGGCTGGTGTGGAGTCGACTGCTTGAATGCGACCGTGCAACTACGCCCCCAAAATAAAGTCCTGCCCCGCCCGTTCGAAAAGACGATGGTTCCTGGAACCCCCTCTCCCCCTTTCCCTCCACCACACCCTCAACATCCCCTGCCCGCTCGGTTCTGCAAGTTTCTTTTCCGATTTTCGATATATACAGTTGGTGCTCCTCTCGAAGCCTGGTGCAACAATAACCATCATCAAACGAACGAACGAATGATCCATCCGTCATCGACCACCATGCACATTTTCCTTCCCTCCTTCCGCCAAAACAAAGGTTGCCTTCCCTCCGGCCTATTCGACAACAAAAATCCCTACACCTTCAAGCTTCAAACCCTACCCCGTCTTCTCTTTACTCTATTTCGCTCCTCCTTCGTTCATTCCTGCGGTTTTTCTTTCTCCTTCTCTATCTCCCTTCCCTTTCTGGTTGTCGCTCATATTTTCTTCCGCCTCCTCTCTCGTCCCTCCCTTCCGCTCTCCCCGCCTTCGACCTCCCCCCCAAACGCTCGCGGTGTCTCTATCTCTTGTTCTTCCTTTCTTTTTCTCGGCTCTTCTTTGTTCCGCTGTGGTCTTTTTTTTTCTCTCTCTTGAAAAACTTTTTACGACTCTACATACATACTCCGCCTGCTCGGATTTCGGGCTGTACGATCCGGGTCCCATCTTTTCAGCATGCGTGGGATGTTTCGATGGCTGCAGGTCGTGCTTGCCTTGCTTTCGTTGGAAGGTAGTCGTGCATTTTCACGTGACTGTTGAGACGATTATGCGAAGATAAGCGCTGATAAGCGATAGGATGGTGTTATCGTAGCGCGATACGCGTGTTTAAAGTCATCGATCTGAGCGATCTCTGCATAAGCGGGCATGCGGGATCGAAAAACACAGGCCAGGGTATGGGGGAGTTTCAGTGGTTTATTTTGAGAATATTGTATACATATCGTCATTTTTTTTATGTCGGCGTCCACCTTCACCGCTTCACTTCACTCCTCTTCTCTTTCCTTCCACTTGCTCGCGATGTGCTGAATCCTCTTCTTCTTCTCTGGATCCCATCATCATCTCGACCACCACAACCACAACCAGCATTCCTCTCTTTCCCTCTGCGTGGAGGATCGCCAACAACAAAAACAACAACAACAACAGCCATGAGCAGCAAGGCAGGAGCAGCTTCTGCTTCCACCTCTGCTCATCCATCATCCCGGCAAGCATCCTCTGCAAAACACTCGGCACCCAAGTCAGAAGCAGATCATGCTCGAGATATACAGCGCGAACGAGAACGAGCAGCCGCAAAGGAGGCTCAGCGTCAACACTGGGAACGAACCAGAGGTGCAGGCTCATCCGTCCTCGCCCTGTACGATGACGAGTTCAGGACGAAGGCGATCGACACTTGGCAGGCAGAAGATGTCTTACCAACTCTCGAACAGGTTCATACCAAGAAATATGATGTGAGTTGTCGATCTTTCTCAGATCGGCTTTGCTGTGGTGTTGAAGAATGTCACACTAGCTGACATGTGATTTGCTTTTGACATAGCCGGTCGAGGTGCCCAGCGCAGATCTTCTCCTCACCAGAGGCATTTCCGAATATACCATGCTGCCCAAGGTTCTAGGCAGGGGCAAGTTTTCCACTGTATTCCTCGCCGCCAAAAATGGGGAAAAGTACGCCATCAAGCACACCGCACTCTTCCCCCACCACCCACTCATCTCCACCCGGCTGCTTCGTGAACCAACGCTTCTGGCCGAGCTACCACCTCATCCAAACCTGGTCACCGTCAACGAGACCATCAGGACACCGGGTCACTTCTACCTCGTCGAAGAATATCTCGGTGGCTACGTCACGCTCGAAGCTCTCATTCCGCTCCTCAGCAAGCAGCCTCCAGATCAACCAGCCAAACTCCCCGATGACGTCGCCGAAAAGGTCTTCCAACAACTCATCAGCGTAGTCAACTCTATCCACACCCCCCTCCAAATCTGCCATCGGGATATCAAGCCAGAGAATATCCTCGTCCATCCCGTCTCTCTCCAACTAAAGCTGCTCGATTTCGGTCTGGCGACTCACTTCAGTCGCTCCGAACCTAAACTCACCACATGCTGCGGATCACCTGCCTTCCACTGTCCAGAGATCGTCAAAGCGCTCGCAAGTCCTCCGGGATCCGTCATGTACTGGGGGCCCGAAGTAGACGCATGGACTTGCGGCATCACCATGCTCCGCTGCCTGACTGGCGTCCTCTACCCATTGGGAGCGCAGCACACCAGCCTCAGATCCATGGCCATACGCGCTCAGCGCTCCGTCGGCATGGTCTCCAGCCCGAGCTTGCGCGAGAAGATTGGCAAATTGGTTGATATGGATAGCATGAAGCGCATGCGCTACTTCCAGGAGATGAACGAGGAGCAGGAACGTCTGTTGGGCGAGCCTCAGCGGGATCGTAAGGAGTTCAAGAGCACGACGTGAGTCTTTGTTTTTTTTCTCTTTATCCTCCCCTTTGTTCTCATCTTGTTTCCCTTCGCACGCAATTTCTGATCACTCTTATCTTGCGCCTCCAAAAATCGCCGGCGGTCACCAGTTTCATTCCTACGGAACCAAGTCACACCATGCGCCTACCTCTTCTCGTTGGGGCCGCTGCCGAACAGGCGGAGAACCTGGCGTCGGGACAACGCTCGCCGATGACGTCTTCGCGCACGACACCCAACACCTCTCGGGCTCCCTCACCTTCCCCGCTCAGACATGCGCATGGCAATAATGGCGCGTCGCCTCAGCAGGCTACACCGCCGGGCACGAAGACGATGGTGTTGTTGAATCCGACGGGACAGCCTCCGCAACGCGTTCTGTCATTCATCAAATGTGCGTTCTTTTCACGTGGCTTCTCTTGCTCTCAGTGATTTTTACTGATCAACCATTGGCTTGACCAACTTTACATTTTAAAAGACTGCCTACGATGTGCCGGGATTCTCTACCACTGCTGGCCCGACGCATCCTCAGCTATCGCAGGCTCGGGAATGTCAGCATCTATGCTACCTTTGAGCGCGACCAACGGCTCCGTCGCCGAGCTCTCGGTCCCGCCGTCTCCATCACTCGCAAATCGTACAGCTTGGGCAACGTTGAGCTCGGAGCGACTCGAATTTCCCACATTAGGAGGAGGAGGAGGAGGAGGAGCTGGTGGGAACAGCCAGTTCCACCACATCCACATCTTCCAGTGTGTGCTTCATCTTCCTGAGCCCGTCGAGGAACCCGAGCAACAGCTGTCCTTAGTCCAGACGATCATGGCTGCCTTCGGTCGACGCGCTGCACCCAACAACAAGCGAAGTCTTTCCCAGCCACCTAAGCCGAAAACGACGGATGCCGCGGCTGTAGCCGCAGCTGCGGAAGGGAGTGAAAAGGCAGCAGCGGACGCGGCTGCTGCCGCTGCCGCTGCCGGGAACGGCGGAAAAACGGCGGTGAGGTGTCTTCCATTCTGGATGGTCATCCGACTTTCGAAGTCGAACTATTCATCTTCTTCTGGTGGTGGTGGAGCGGTGGGCACCGGACCGGGTGGGAAACCTGGTTATCAGCGTTCTTCTTCGACTGCGGGTCGGAGATCGCGTACTACCTCGGCTGTGGTGACCAGTGGTGGCGCGGGCGGGTCAATGCAGGAGTTTGGTGGAACGCGGCGGTCGACGGAACACAGTCCCGAATCTCGGGAACCTGGTCAGGGTCAGACACACCTTGTATCCGCCCGGGTATCGTTGGATGGGCACGGCAAGGACGGCAAGACCTTCAAAGTGAGCGAAAGCGAGGGTGTGGCTGCTGCTACGGGTGCGAACGGCAATCGCCCATCGGCCGAGCGTCAACGGACGGGTTCGTATTCGCGGGCGCATTCTCGTCAGCGGCTTAAAAGTCGCGTTTCGCACGTGAACCCCAGCAAACCCAAGGTGTTCCTGTACGTCTCCGATGATCGGGCTTTGCCCGCCCTTAAGAAGGCCCTCTCGGTAGGTGGGACGTATGAAGGCTCTGATGTGGAGGACGAAGGTGCTGGGACGGCTTCGTCTGGTGCGGCGGCGGGGACGGAAGGAAAGGAGAAGGAAAAGGAAAGGGCGAGTCAGGAAGAGTCGCCTCGTACACCTAGCTCTCCCGGCTTTTACGACCGCAAGGCGAGACCGTCCGTTCTTCGATCACAGACGTTTACTACTTCGTCGGGGATGAACGGATTGCATGCGACTTCGAGCACGGCGAATGGGCTGCCTTTCCCTTCTGTTGATGAGGATGGTGGGGATGTACAGGAGATGCAGCGCGGGCGACCTTCTGCGCCAATGGCTTCGCGACGATCGGAGAGTCATCGGGCGATTCGGACTCAAAGTCAGGCGTCGGTGCGGCCGGGTAGTACTCGGGGTAGTTCGATCACCTCGGAGGAATTGGAGCGCAGGTTGGACGCGCTCCAATCTGCGTTGCGCCCCGTCTTAACGCGTTCTGGACGCGGGCGGAACGAGAGGGAGAATGGGCTGGCAACGGTTGAGCAGGCGCGGGTTAATCTGGCGGGTCTGTTGCAGACGTTGCAGGATGCAGAGAGGGCGCAAGGTCCTGTGCTCCAGGCTGCGTTGTCGCCGATTACATTCCAGCTGTTCAGTGTGCTTACGCCTGTGTTGGGGTTGGAGCCGGTTCGGGCTCGCGCAAATCATCAGAAGGCTGGTCGGAAGGAGTCGCCGGTGAAGAGTACGACGACGACGCCGTCGTTGTTGGCGTCGCCTCTTGTTACGCGCAATTCGGGCCAAACTTCGCCGATCGAGTCGGAGTCTGAGAAGGAACTTTCGTCGAAGAGCAGTACGAACAGCAATAATGGCAGCAACAACACGAACACTGCCACTCTTCCTTCGCTGCTTTCTTCCTCCTCGTCCCTGGACAGTCTGGACGAGCCTACGCCTATGTCCAAGATGGCCCGGAGCGCACTGGATCTGGCAGCGCAATACTCTAGCGCACGTGAGATGTTCCTTGCGGTCCAGGAGCGCCTGGACTTGCTCATCTCGCAGGCTGAGGAGAATCAACATCAGGCCAATAGCGATCGGGATGAGGTTCCGGGTACGCCTGCTGCCACGCCTATGGAGGCGCGGAAGTCGGGCCATCAGGCTCGAAGGCCGGCGACGAAGGGTTGGGATGGTGGTTTGGAGCTTGATGGGTTGCTTGGGCTTTTGTGCATTGGTGAGTTATTCTGAGTGTGAAACAGTGTGGAGTGCTCCCAGGCGGAGAGAAAGAAAGGCTGACCCTTGTTGTGTTTCTCCCATTGCTCTTTAGTCATTCCACGCATCAAGACGCGCAAACCGCACAACTTCTCCGAATCTCTGGCCAATCTCGTACCCAGGGCGGCCAAGGCTCTCCTGGGCCAAACTCGATCGAGGAAGTCTGAGCAGCAGTCACAGAGCAAGCAGGGCGCGTCGGGTTTGCCCGAAGGCCCAGTCGTTGGATTGACCTTCCGACAGCAGAACGCATTGCGAGTGTTGAAGTCGCTGGTCGAGTTGACGAAGGTGACGAATGCGTGGGAGGTCAGGTGCCTGGCGGATGATCAGAAGACGGACTCGACGATGCTTTCGGTATGTAGACTAGCTCGCTGTGATTGACTTTACAGGCTAGTCGAGCTGAATTCCTCGATATCTTTCTTTTGCAGTCTACGGCGACTCTCAAAGAGCTCCCGAAGCGCTCGGCAGACACCGGTGTGATGTTCTTCGCGACTGTGGCGGCTCTGGTACCTCACTTGCCTGGCCTGCGACAGGTTACAGACGGCACAGTCTCCGGCCTTTCAGAGGCTTTCTTCTTCACGAAGAATCCGAAGTACGCTTTGCAACGGCACAACTCAGCATCTGCCTCGGCCACGTCGTCGCCTTCGATGGGGACACCATCCAGCCACGAGGAGACGCTGATGATGTGGAAGGAGGTTGCCTCCGCCATTGAGGGGATGCACGCGTCTGTTTACGCGATTGCCTTCCAGACCCCGTCCCAAAGTGCCCTGCCCGGATCGCCAAAAGCATCTACACCGGTCGAGAGTGGTCACTCGCAAGTGGCCTTGGCGTCTGCCGGTGCCTTCTTGTGCCTGGTCCACATGCTGGCGCTCAGGACAGCCTGCTCCAATCTAGGAGTAGACCAGCCATCCTCGACATGGACGGCGCCTCAAGCTCATGAGCATCTTGCCGTTTCTCTTCCTATGGTTCTGGCGGGCCTCAAATCTCATGCGACGATGAAGATCGGAATGGGCGGTGCGGGGTCAGCAGTGGATGAGACGAAGTTGGTACATCTGCCGATCGAGCCTCTGGAGGACGCTGCCTTGATGTGGATCTTGTGGTGCTTTGATGTGCTCGAGGATGCCCCGCCTAAGGATCGTGTACTATTGCCGGAAATGGCTATTGCCCTCGTTCAGGTGAGTCCGTGCATATTTCGGCAGAATGAGACTTGCGAAATCTGACGTGATCTTTTGATACTTCTTCAACAGTCTCTGTCCATGAATGCGGCACTCTCAGCGTCTGCGGCCAGGCTGATCAGTTTCTTGCTGGTCAAGCAGATCATCACACACCACGTCTCAGAACAGACTGCGGCCGATTTGCTGTTCGACATTGTGTCCCCCGAGTGCCCCTTTGCCAATTTGCGCTCTGCCGGCGTTGGGATGGTCCGCGACATAATCGACCTGAAGCTCGAAAAGCGCAAAGCCATTGCTACGCTTCCCGTTGCGGATGAAGGGGGCGTGCTGACGCCTGTGTTCCTGCAACGGCTTCGATCGGTCCTGTTCACACTTCCGGCTGGATTTGAACGTATTCGGGAAGCATCGGACAAGCCGGTCCAGGTTGTTCGCATGCGAGCCTTCTTGGATGATTACTCGCCTTGGTTGAGCGAGTGCTGCCATACTTTGTACTACCTGATCAAGCGTGATCAAGACAACTTGGTGAGTGGTCTGAGTTGATCGAAAGAGCGGGTTTGCTTCATGAAGTGCTGACGCTCTATTTTTGTCGTGCGTGATGCAGACCGGGATCCAGGAGCCAGCTCTCCAAAGCGAATTGCGCAGGACGTTTGTTGCCCCCCTCCAAGCCCTGATAAGTGACTGGCAATCGACGGCCCGGAAGACGGTGGAGAGCGACGGAGACGCGGAGCAGCGCCAGTACATCGACGGTATTGTCGTCTCTCTCGGTGTGATCGGCATGGGCCTCAGCCTCGTCGAAGACGTCTTGGGCCCGGCCAGAGGAGGACTTGAAGAGCCTTGATATTCTCGACTGCAGTCCGACCACCATTATGTCCTTTTCACGATACCCAAGCTCCTCCAACGGTTCAAGGCCTCAACCTGGGGATTTCTCCCCTCCGCGCCAATCTTCCGACGAGGCGCTCGCCTTCAACTTCAAGAACACCACAACACATCAAACGATACTTAATTTTTCTCTACCCCTTTTCCGCTGACCTCTTTTACTCTTCATTGCCTCGGACCGCCTTTTCCCCATTTGCAACCTTCCTCTTCTTATGCCTTAGACGTATACATCGAAGTCTTCTTTCGCCAGTGCCCTTCCATCGTTTCTCAAATCGTATGTCAAGTTCTGTAGGGTTTCCTACTCGTTCTTTCCCAAACAGCCCTCCCTGTTGTCATCGGGTGACTTCCAAGGTTTGATCGGCGATCAGCCATGCAGACGCGGCACTTCAGGAGCACTCTGCGAGAAGATGTTCATGACAGATGGAGAGGTATCTTTTTCTCTTTTTGAAGGGGAGCGAAGTCGAAAGATGCAGACTAAAAGGGGAGATTCGTCAAATGGAAAGGGTAGTAGTGAAAGCTCGAGAAATGAAGGAAGGTGAGTGGAAATAGTGTGATAGTCGTAGGCGAGGTCAAATAATATGGTGCGCGTATGGGCGAGGAGACGTGGGGTGGGCCAAGCCGTGTGTAATGGTAGAGAGTGTCTTTCTCTTCTATGTCCCGACGACAAGGAGTCGGGTGCTGGTGTCCTGGTGATATATCCCATGTCCCGGCTTCAGCCTGTGGGAGCCATAGCAATTTACGAGAAGTCTGTGGACGTCTCGGGCTCGGCATCGTTCACGTCCTTGTCCTGGAGAGCGCTGACCTTCTGGAGCGTCAACTTCTGGTCCTCGTTCAATGTGCCCATCAGACCACCGAAGAGCTCGGCATTCTTCCCTTGCAGCTCTGTCGTCGGAAGGAGCAAAAGAGTTGAAGACAGAGGGATGATCAGAAGCGTGTTAGAAGGGGCATGTAACATTAAGGACTCACCAGTCATGACAGAGCGGAAGCTGTCGTACAATGGGATGTCATCGATAGCTGCCAAACGTGAGAAAAAAAGTTGTCAATACGAATGGAATCCCAAGATCGGACAAAATGTTTGGTGTAGGTCGACTCGACTTACGGGATGTGAAGGTGAACTCATCGTCGTCATCGTCGTCCAAGTCCTCTTCGTCGATCTCCTCCTCAGGTACCTCCATACCGGCCTGCTTTGCTGCGTTGACAGCTGCGAGTCGAGCCTGCTCGGCTGCGAGCATCTCTTGAATTTCGTCTGAGCAGGCAGAAAAAAATACGTTCAGACGACCAGCTTCGTCTGGATGGTAACGGATATATTTGACTCACTCTCAGCATCGATGACATCCGCATCTGTGATTTTGGAAGAAGAAAACGCGAGGGATCAGTCAGGGGCGCTGGTTAGATGACCGAGGCAAAATGCTCACCATCATCAAAGCCGTCGACAGGCTCAGCATCTTCATCGTCATCGTCAACTTCATCGTCATCCTCGTCCTCAAAGAGGTCCTGCAGTGCCTTGCGCCTGAGGATGGCCTCGGGCAAGGTGTCAAGCTGGTGCAAAAGGCCCGCGAAGACTTGCGGAAGCCCGTCCCGGACAGCCTGAGGAAGAGTCTCTGTGGGAGCGCTGAGCAAGCTCATAAAGCCGAGGATGGCCACTCGCTTCTCGTGCACACGGCTGTATGTGCCCAGGATGTTGCCCATCAAAGCGGTGAAGAACTTGACAGTCTCACCGCGAGTCTCGAAGATGGAGAGGGTGAGCTGTTGGTTGAGGTAGATCATGCCAAGAGCCACCACAGAAGACCACTTTCGCAACTGGAGAGCGTCCTTAGACGTGTCGTAGACGCCAGGAAGGATCAGGCCCAGCACGCCGGGGTATGCCTGCGCGTCAGGAAAATGTTGTCAGTGCGACGCCAGAACAACAGCAAAGAAGCCAAGAACACGCACATCGAATACGCTGTCCTTGAGGCTGAGATGGATCGAGTCCGCCAACTTGGCACCGGAAACTCGGTCGTTCAGGCCCAGATGTTCTGAGGTCATGACCGTGTTGAGAATGTCGAAAAGCATGTTTCGGTGCTCTGCGCTCTGCTTGAATGTATCAGCGCCCCAGGTGATGAAGTTGTCCAGCGTGTTGAACATCTCTGAGAAAGTTGGCTTAAGCGTCAGTCGCAGCAAAGGAGCTCTCAGCTATTTCGACACTGAAGGCAGACTCACCGCCGAAGAAGTCGATACCAGAGCCCTTGAGAGACTGGTACATTTGTCCGAATAGTTGCCAGAGAGCAGGGGAGACCTTCTTCTGGTAGAAAGTGAGGGCATCGGTGACCTCGAAGCAGTCATCGTAGAAGTCTGTAGGGTGTCCAAAGAGGTGAGCCACAACCAGCAGACTCGATCGGAGAATCGTGTTGGAGGCACTCACCGATCAACTCCTTCTCCAGTGTGAGGCTGATGATGGGAAGAATGGCAGGCTCCATCTCTTCCAAGATAGATGGGCTGTTCTGAGCCGCGTCCACAACTTGGAAAATAGTGGCCAAACAGTTCATGGTAGCGAAAGCTGTTGGGGAAGAAAGTTAGATCAGTGCCAAACCAGACCCACCATCATCTGCTAATGACTCACACTTATCAGTGTCGTCCCCTAGCGCGGCCAAGGTTGACACATCACCCTCGCCATCACCATTCGATTCGTCCAACTCAGTTAGCAGGCGACGGTAGGTGTTCGCAATCTGGGTAACGAACTGCACAGCGAATGGCAGAAGCTCCTTCTGGAACTCTTCGAAGAACGTCTGCTGCACCTGGCCCAAGTTGTCCAAATCCGCCTCGTCCGCAAGCTTGAGGAGAGTTTGCATGACCTCAGCGGCGCGAGGTGCCAGCGCGACGCGTACTTCTTCGTGCTGGATAAGCATTCCTAGGGCCTCAGAGGCCGCGACGCGTACGGGGAGCTCAGAGTCACCGAGACACGACATGATACCCGAGAACGCCGCCTCAAGGGTCTGTGAAGACAGTGAGAGAAAAGCCAAGGCTCAGCCTCGGATACAGAGGCAGGCTGAACAGTCGCTCAAGAACTCACCTTCTCATTCTGCCAGTGCATGCCATCTTTGTCAAACTCCTTGATGACTTCGCAGGCGTGGAATCGAAGGAATCGGTGCTCGCTCTGGAGCTCGGTAACGACGTGGTTCAGAACGAAAGAGTCGAGAGTGTTGGAGACAAGCGGGTGCTTGACCATCAGAGATGAGAGAGCACTGCACATGTTCAATGCACCGTCCTTCTGTGCGGCATTGTAGGTGCCGGGGTATCCGGTGATGACGGCGGTAATGAAGGCGAGCTGGGGCTGGAGCGTTGCCTTGGCCCGCTTCGTCACAAGTGCTGCATGGTACGGAGATTGCAGAAGAAATCAGTGCGTGGACGGGACGGGACGGGTTTGCGACAGGTAGACGCGACTCACTGGTCAAGAAGTCCTTGGCAGCGAAATGTGGGCTGGCGTGGTCGTCATTGCCCTCTGGAGATATGAGCGCGGTCAGCTTCAAACGCCTGTGCAGACATGACAGGAGAAGTAAGGTACGCACCAGTCTGAGAACGGACGTAGTCGGCAGAGTCAAGCTCCCACAACTCCTCATCAAGGGCACTCCAAGACAAAGTTGGCAGAACAAACTTCTGCACGATGTCGTTGACCGAGGGCTTGAGGAGTTGCCAGGTGGTCGTTGGTCGTACACTGTGATGGGTGGATAAGAGTGAGAACAGGTAGGCATGGAAGATGGAACACATGTGCTGCAGCTCACCATTGCTCGTAGAATCTGAATTGGAATCGCTTGGCACGTTTGCTGAGCCAGGCCTGTCCCGCCACGTATTGCTCCGTCTTGCGCAAGTAGACCTTGAGAATCTCGGGCGCGAAGAGCTGAGCAAAGCGTTGAGCAAAGGGCTTGTACATGCTCTTGCTGGGAGGAAGCTGGGAAGGGTTGCCAAACGCAAAGAAGAGCTTGTTCAGGGAGAAGTAGGCCCACTTCTTAGCCTTCCACCATGGAGCCAGTTCCCGCGCATCTTCGTCATCGGGGAGCTGCGACGCGTCGATGTCCTTGTCAACGATGGCGAGAAGGAGCTGGCCCCAGGGTACAATGGACTCGTCGGTCTGTTGGTGCTTCGTCAAGTGGGACTCCATGCTGGTCTTGTAGCACTTGAGCATGAGGTAGAGTAGCGAGCCTGCTTCTGGAGCAGTTGCGTTGGGAGCTTGCAGAAGTCTCTGGCCGGTTGCGAGAATGGAAGGGAAGGCTGCTGAGACAATCTCGTCCATGGTCCCGGCGTGCTGGCTTTTCCACCTGAGGTGTTGGAGTAGCCAAAGCGGAAGATGTCAGTGCTTGGAAAATCTATCTGCCATGCGACTTGACTCACCTGAACGCGCGGATAGCCTCGAGCAGCGCTGAGAGACCGGCATACAAGGTCTGCGGGTCCTCCGTGCTGAGCATTTGAAGCACAGTCTGGAGCAGATCGGGCCATTGCTTGGGGTAGTCACAGACGATGATGGCACGCAGAGCAGGGGAGATCTGAGAGCGAATGACAGGTGGTGCCTGCATGAGAGCAGGTAGAATACCAGCACGGATCGTCTGGCAGTCGCTGGCCGGAATAGCGCCAGAGCTGGGGCCGACGCGACTGGGCAGAGTGGCGCGCTTTTCCACGATTTCGGGGTCCCAGCTGGACATCACCCGGTTCTTGAGGTAGCTGTGGCAGGAGCAAAAAGGGCAATTAGAAGAGGTCAAAAGCTGACTGTATACAGGGTTACTCACATGGAAGCTGCCTGACGAACAGACAAGTCCGCCTCGTTGGAGGCGACGATCTGGAAGACAGCAGCGAGCATGCCCTCCTGAGGCTCGAGCTTGCGGATCTCGAGCTCAGCAGCCTTGCGCGTGTTGGGGTTTGGGCTGTAGGACGAACCTCAGCTGTCAGCTCTCATCATGCTGTCAACACACCGGCGTATGCAGTACTCACTCCAAGGTGGACCCAAGCAATTGGTAGAGTGCGTCCATCGTGAGCAGATAAGTTGAGCTCAAGTCGGGGTGCGGGTGTCGGTGGTGAGGGAGCGAGTGACGATGACCTCGTTGCAAGTGTTCTTCTCTTCTTCTCTCTCTCTCTCTCTTGCGCGCCGCTCGCTAAGAAAAAAAAAGTTGATCTCGTCACAAAATCCCATCTGTGCAGAAAATAGGAAACTTTTCCCTGGTCTTTTTGAGACTCCTCGCCTCGCACGGGGCATCAATCGAAAGAGCGACGAGTGAGAAAGTTAACACAGTCGTTGTTGGATTTCACAGGACGAAGAGAACAGAACGAGAGGAAGCGAGAGGTGAACATTCGATGCCGTAAGATCATGTCAGAGAGGGAAGGGAAGCTGGTGATGATGAGGCCAAGTGGCGTGTGTCGCATCATGCGTACAGGCTGTAGGACGAAAGGCAGAGAAAGATCAGCGCTCCATTCATTTGGCAGCAGGACGAGAATCACCGAGACTAAAACTTACTCATCTGCATCGTCAGCCTCAAACGCTGCTCCACCGCCAGCACCACCGCCAGCACCAGGTGCAGCGCCATCGGCACCCGCACCGGTAGGGAACTTGAAGTTGTTGCCGAACCCTCTCGACTGTTGGAGAGTCTGTGCAAACATCTCATACCGTCGGATGTCCTGGTCAGATACTGATCGGCGCGCGAACCGCATCGCCTCCTCGAAGTGCTGTACGGTGATCTCCGGTACAGGGTCCTCAACCTCAGCTGCGTCCTCCTCCATCTTGACATCTGCGTCCTCCGCCTTAGCACGTCGCTCGGTCTCGCGCTTGATGTCGGCGTCGATAGACTCGCGGATTGCAAGCTTGGCAGCACGTTGGCAGATCTAGAAAGAGCGAGATTCGTTATCAGGTCAGTATGTGACAAGCGCAGTCCATGATGAGAGGGAAGTGACGCACCTCAGCCAAATCGGCACCAGAGAAGCCGTGAGTGTTCTTCGCCAGGAAGCGAAGGTCGACAGACTCGGCAATTGGTGACTTCTTCAGTGTTGCCGAGAGAATGGAGAATCGAGATTCCTCATCGGGCAAGGGGATGTAAATCAGCTGGTCAAGACGACCGGGACGCAGGATGGCAGGGTCAATCTGGTCCGGTCGGTTGGTGGCACCGATGACGAAGACGTTCTTCTTTGCGTTCTGCAGAGCGGAGAATAGAAAGTGGTATCAGTTTTCAATGCAGTCTGACCAGGAAATATGGTTAGTACAAATCACTCACCATGCCGTCCATTTCTGTCAAAATCTGGTTGATGACTCGGTCACCTGCTCCGCCCGCATCACCAGACGAGCCTCCACGGCTCTTTGCAATCGAGTCGAGCTCATCGAAGAACATGACACACGGCGCCGCAGCACGTGCCTTGTCGAACACGTCTCGTACGTTGGCCTCACTTTCACCGAACCACATTGTCAAGAGCTCAGGACCCTTGATCGAGATGAAGTTCGCCTGGCACTCGTTGGCGATAGCCTTGGCAAGCATCGTCTTACCCGTACCAGGAGGTCCGTAGAAAAGGACACCCTTGGAGGGAGCCATGCCGTACTTGAGGAACTTCTCGGGGTGCTCGACGGGGTACGAGACTGTCTCTTGGAGCTCCTGCTTGACCTTGTCCAGACCACCAATGTCGTTCCAGGTGACTGTCGGCACCTCGACAACGGTCTCGCGCAGTGCTGAGGGGTTGGAGACACCGAGAGCGAAGCGGAAGTTGTCCATGGTGACACCAAGAGAGTCGAGAACCTCAGCGTCGATGGTGTCCTCGTCCAGGTCAATGAGGTCCATCTTCTCACGAATCTGCTGCATCGCAGCCTCTGAACACAGAGCAGCGACATCTGAACCGACGTAGCCGTGGGTGTCGGCAGCGATCTGCTCCAAGTCCACATCTTCTGAAAGCTTCATGTTCTTGGTGTGAATGCGGAGAATTTCGAGACGGCCGGTAGGGTCAGGAATACCAATGTCGACTTCACGGTCGAATCGTCCGAAACGACGGAGAGCGGGATCAATCGAGTTGGGTCGGTTCGTAGCAGCCATGACGACGATGTTGGAACGCGCCTTGAGACCGTCCATGAGGGTGAGTAGTTGGGAAACGACACGTCGCTCAACCTCGCCATTGGTCTTGTCACGCTTGGGCGCGATAGAGTCGATCTCGTCGATGAAGATGATGGCAGGTGAGTTCTTCTCTGCCTCTTCGAACGCCTTCCGCAAGTTCGACTCTGATTCACCAGCCATCTTGGACATGATCTGTGCGCGCGTGTCGCGAAGAAATCTGTGTAAGTATCGTGCTGAAAGTGTAAATGATAGGCGCTCGTGCACATACCTCCGGACCGTTGATGAGGAAGAAGAAAGCGCCAGTCTCGTTTGCGACGGCTCGCGCCATCAATGTCTTACCGGTACCGGGAGGACCGAACATGAGTACTCCACGCGGGGGCTTGATACCGATGCTCTTAAACAGTTGGGGGTGGCGAAGAGGCAGTTCAACCATCTCGCGGACTGGTTCGACAAAGACAGGGTGTCAGAGTTGCATGCATATATGCTGGCGCGTACTGCAAAATTGACTCACTTTGTGCCATCTGCTTTCGGCAGCCACCAATGTCATCGTAGCCGACCTCAGCCAGGTTGGACTCCTCATCTTCGCGCTTGACTGGGTCACCCTCGTGGTGAATGACGGTGTCCTGAGCGACAATGCAGAACTCTGCAGGGTCGGTCTCGATGACCTTGAACTCCACTTGGCGCATACCACCGCGGACGGTGAATGTGTCGCCCTTGCGAACAGGTCGGTATGCCTCGAGGAAGTATGGCTTGAGGTACACGTCGAATATGTTTCCGGTCAAACCCTCGACGGAGTCGTCAAAGGGAAGCACGTGAATGCGCTTGCCGTACTTGATGTCGTGGCAAGCGTGCACGGTGACAAGGTCGCCGAGCTTGACTCGGAGGTTGTTTCGCGCAACCTTGTTGAGTCGGATCTTGGCATCTTCGGTGGTGTCGTCGGTCAAGCAGATGAGGACAGTGTCGCGGCGCTTCTTGCCACGGATGAGAACTGACGCGGGGAGAACCAACATGAGCGATGCTCGACTGTATGCGCGCCAAGATTGCACCTCAGCACTCACCTGTGTCACCTCGGAACAGACCGAGTTCCTCCATCTTTGCGGGCGACAGGCAGGCCACCGAGTTGTCATCGGTGGTTGCCTCATCAACGAAGAGACGGTTGGGGGCTACACAGACAGAACGAGGTCGTAAGCATACAGCGACGGTACAGACGGCGATAGGACCCAGCAGCAGCTAAACTTACACTTCTTTTGCCTGAGGATAGCAGTGGCGGTCTCCTCCTTGCTGGCGGCAGTCTCCTCGGGCTTGGGTGGCACTTCGGCCTTCTTCTCGTCAACCATGCTGGATGTTGTAGGGGGGTGAATGCGGGTTGAGGGAGGGCTAGAAAGGGAGAAAGGAGTAGACAGCAAGTACGGCAGATGTGTTGAGAGAGAGAAACTGTCAGTTCTGCGCTCGTAGGTGGTGGAAGGTCGATGGAAGCTCAGCTGATGAGGCTCGAACTCGTCACTGCCGCGCGACCAACACACGCACGCTCGAGCCACGCAAGCTCCACACTCCCATGTTGTGCAAGGGTCGAGCGTCGGGCCGCACCTTCCGAGCCACGTGGTGTGTTCAGCATTCTTCGAGATCGGGCGCCTTCAGCTCCACCTTCGCCTTCATCATGCGGAACCCATGAGCAAGCACACGACTCGCAAGACGGATCCACGCAATGGCAGAAGAGGATACAATGTCCGTAACGGAGCCCGTCGCTGCCGTTGAAATGGACAGCGCCGCCACAGGAACGGAGACTGCGGACGCTGGTCCATCCGTCGAAGCGCAGGTCAACGCAGCTGAGGCATCATCATCATCGCCGAAAGCAGGACGCAGCGCGGATCGGCCGGCCGAGACTGGCGAAGAACCTCTGCCAAAACGTCCGCGGCGCGATGCAGAGGCTCGGTCGCGTGGTATGCGCATGTTCGGCCTCGTCACTTCCACGCTGAAGAAGGTCGCTAACGAGAACGAGAAGCGCATGACTGGAGCTGCAGTGAGTACCTGCCAGATTCTAAGAAACTGCTCTGGGTTAGTCTGTATGCTGACGTTCTTTTGAATCGCCCCTGAAAAGGGGAAACGGCGCGCAGAGATTGACGAGCGCTTAAAGCAAAAGCTGCAGCGGGAGACGGAAGACTTGCACTCCAAAGCAGCAGAAGCCAAGCAGGACCGAGCTGATGTCGCCGAGTTAACAAGGATAACAAATGCTATCGCCGTCGGAGAGGCAGATTTCCGCGTCCGGAAAGCGCAAAAGAGAAGACTGGCCAGCTTCCTCTGCGTCAAGGTCGATGTCAGGGATTCCGTCATTGGACGGCGAGACAATTTCAACCGCGGTCGAGGTCACGCAGGACCAGAACATCTGTCTACCTCGGATTACGCGACCGATCTGCCCTTCGCCCTGGAGCCTCTACGAGAGGGTTCGCAGTATCCCGTGTACCACCTGCCTGCCAAATTGCTGCCATCCCAAGAGGATGAGCTCGACGAGCAGGAGGATCGGGTGGACAGGTTGATAGACGATGCTGAGACGGAATGGCGAGAGAGAAGAGCTCGCCTTGTAGAACAAAGCAAGCAACTTCGCGAACGCATCATGGAACGGCGGCGGAAAAATGCTCCAGCAGAAACATCAGCTGCGACCGGCGAGGACAGCAGCATGGATCAGAAAGAAGACGGGGCACAGCAGCAACAGCCGCAGCCCTCTGATCACGATGCGGAGATGCACGTTGCAAGCCCTGATCGAGGAGAGGGTCCTGTCACCGACACATGAACTCAAACAAAATTCAAGGCTTCAATTGCATCACTTTGTTGGGCAAAGACCCTCGAGGCGCATTCGCTAACCAGGAATCTCCAGCGGTCGTCGTCCCTCTCAATGGAGAGAACGAGTGTCAGCCGTCTGCAAAATGTATGGAAGCGAAACCTCACTCCACCCACCTTGTGGAATCCGCGTCGTACACACGTACGTAAGCTCGGTGGACGAGCCCGTCCTTTGTGTGCGACGTCCGCATGCTGTTACCTCAAAGGCATTGATCGCCTCATTTCATTTTCGGAGTGGCGCGTCGCTCATCCTCTCATGACCTTCTTTTCTTCTGTTGTTTTGTCTCATTCAAGGCTGGAGAACCGTCTCATCGTGCAAGAGCCGCCGTCCGAGAGACTGCCCCTCCCCTGCATATAAAGAGGCCCGCTGACTCTTCCCATTTTCTCTCCCCTTCCACGCCCTTCTCCCTTTTCCCTCACATCCGTCTTATATTTACAATTGAGTCGACAACTCACCTCTCCCTTCCACCTCTTACATCCTCCGTCAGTCCACTCCTACAAGCAACCTTCCCAACGCTCTTTTGGAACGTTACCACCCTTTCCACCTTCAATCCTCAAGACATATCCTCGATCTGAAACCGATGGCCAGGTTCACCTCCCTCCTCGCCCTCCTGTGCCTGCTCGGCAGCAGCGCCCTTGCCTCAATCGAAAGCCCACCTGAGGCTTTCGCACGTTCACCGGGACATCCTGGCACTCAAGAGCACTCTTATGGACGTGACTTCGAGGCGCGGAAACACAGTCACCACCACCATCATCACCACAATCACCATCAACACCACAGTCCTCCCCCTGCTCAGCAGCAGCAGCAGCAGCACCAGCAGCAGCAGCAGCAGCAGCAGCAGCAGCAGCAGCAGCAGCACCAGCAGTCGAACGGACAGTCGGGCCAAAAGAAGCTCGGGGCGAATGCGTCCGCTGCGCAAACGAGCAACAAGGGCACGAACACCGTCCACTGGGGCGACGACCAGTGAGTCCAAATCTACATGCTTTGAAGCCTAGAGAAAGGATTCTCAGTTGTGCTTTAACTTTCTTCCTTCAGGGAGGACTGGAAGCTCGTTGTCAAGATCGACCACACCAACTTCTACGACGAGATGGACACCTTCACCGGTCCGGATCCTACCAAGGGCATTGTAAACTACGTTAGCATGGCCCAAGCCCGCCAGGAGGGTTTGGTCAACACGGACAACGGCAAGATCTACATGGGCATTTCTAAGAACCGGAAGAACGGGATGTTCCATGCCGTCCGCCCAAACACCAGAAAGACGTTTACGGAGGGTATCATCACTGTCAAGTAAGTCTCAAATGGGCAGTGGGATTCCCGTTTGAACCTGACTTCTGTGATGCAAAGTTTTTAACCGACTCATTTTCTCCTTTACGCAGAGTCAATCACATGCCTGCAGCTTGCGGTAACGTATGTATGGTTTGGACCTTTCAAAAGTGTTTTAGCGGGCTCGACTGACTGATAACGATATTCTTTCTCTTTATCAGTGGCCTGCCATCTTCACCGTCGCTGCGGATGGTAGCTGGCCCGACCATGGAGAGATCGGTACGTACTTACGATGAGCTGTATCTTGCCATGATTGTGATTTGCTACTGAGGACTCAAGTATCTTGTTCTCTTTGCATCGATTAGACATTGTCGAGGGCGTGCACTTCTACAAGTCGAACAAGATGAGCATCCACACCCTTCCAGGTAAGTCGTTGTCCACCTCAAATGTGATCAAATTTATAAGATGTCTGACACTCTAGCTTGTCGATCTCAGGATGCCACCTGCAAGATTGGGCTCTGAACCTTCAGCTCGGTAACCTTGGTTCTGAGAGTAGCACGAACTGTGCCGCCTTGCAGACCGATGATAAGGGCTGTGCTATCCAGTCCGAAGAACTCGACTACGGTGTAGCAGTGAACAACAACGGTGAGTGGGGCTTCCCTTGGCTCCCTAAAAGAAATTTGGATCAGAATTGGTTTGCTAACGCTGAATCTCGCAAACTCGGAAGGACTTGGAGTTTACGCGATGGCATGGTACGTGGCTCTACATCTGCATTATAGCAATGCGTCTTGACATACTGGGCAAAGATCTGACCCTCTTCTCTACTCTCTTCATCCGTTGCTTCGACAAACAGGGACGAGGAACACGGCATCTCATTGTACTACTTTAAGCAAGTACCAGGCGACATCGCTGCCGGCAAACCCGATCCCACGCAGTGGGGCAAGCCCACGGCGTACTTCCCTGCGCAAGGCTGCAACCCTTCTCAATTCTTCCACTCCCACTCGCTCGTTTTCACGAACACACTAGGTGAGCTGCTTTCCTCAATACCACCCTGGTAAAGATCGGTCAACTTCTCTTCGACCTTCTGACCATTGTATTCCTCCCTTCCATCCATTGACTCTCCATAGGTGGACAGTGGGCCGGTAACGAGCAAGTCTGGAACTGGAAAGCCACTATGGAGCAGAGCTGTGCCGAGAAGACTGGAGCTGGTTCGTTCATGGACTACGTCAACTCTGGCAAGGCGGACTTTGGCGACGCGTACTGGCTCATCGAGGACATCCAGATCTGGCAGGTGAGTGTGATAGATCGATCGGGTGATGAAGATATTGGGCGTTTCCTGCGGCGAGAGTAAGGGTTTTCTGACTCTTTTTGTTTTCTGTTTCCCCCTGCGTGCGACGTAAACTTTGCGGACGAGCAGAAGAGGAGGAAGGCATGATCAGGCCTCAGAGACTGTGGAGTTAACCTCCATATCACTGACTTTGGCCAGGACTGCGGCCCTGTCATTCGCGGGCGAGTCTTCGATCTCGACTTCTGTTCTCCGCGTCGCATCAAGGTCTATTCTTCCACGACCGAATTTCCTTTCCTCCGATCCTATACCTTCTCGACCCGATCCTCACCACCTCCTCGACTCGATTCCCAACACCTCAACATTCGACTTCCACCCCACTCCGGTTGATCCGGCCCTATCTACCAGAGCGTACAGCCAAGGACGTCTAGCTAGCGCTGGTCGGACTGTGAAGTGTCCCCACAGAGAACGATGGAGCTGGTCCTTCATCGCTCCCGTGCTGTTCACTCATTACCCTTCCCTTTCCTTCCCGCTCTCGACTTGTTTCTCTCTCCTTCTCGACGCTTCCCTCTTCCCCACCGTCATCGTCCTTTCTATGAACCATTGTTATCCAGCGTTCAGTTCCGTTTGTCCACGCTTCGATATCCCGGATACCTGGATACATTTATCTCTCTCATCATGTCGGCCGCAATTCTTATTGCCCGCACTTCCAGATCGCTTGAGTTGCAGCTCCAAGCAGACTCAAGAGACGAGCTGGGTGAGTGGAGAAAGTTGAGCCCGATGGACGGCAACCTGGGAAGAGAAAGCCAAAGAAAGTCGTCAAATGCAGACACCGAAGCAAGGACTTTTTATTTTGTACCAAGCAAGGGAGTAGGGAGTGACGGACATGATTTCCCGAGACGACATCAGCGGCGCCGCCAAGTGGAGTGAAGTGGAGTCGTCGATCCACAACCAACATCATCAGCATCATCGACCGATCCTCAACTGACGACAACAACATCAACGACGACGGCAACGACGAGCACAACGAGGGCAAGAAAGACAGGTCTCTCCCTCAGCTCGGTGCCGCTCCAAGAAGGATCAAGGATCAAGCGGATCAAGCGGCAGCTTCCCATTTGCCCCCTCTCTGCCCCCCGCGCTCCTTTCCGGTCGCTGCCTCATCCAGGATCCTCTGTCGAAGAGAAGGAGGAGGAGCCATCACGATACGCAAGGATCTATAAAAGCATCGCTAACTTCAAGGTCTCTCCATATAGACGGCTTGCCCCGGTCCTTGCCCCCTGCTGCTCTTAGAAGGATTTCAAACGCCAACATCCATCAACACATAAAATGAGCTTCGGAGCTTCGACGAACACGACCTTCCTTGGTCTCGCCACGACCACGGCCATTTTCGCAGGCATCGGAGGGGTATGTCTGATCGGCTTCGAAACTATGAGGCAGCTCAAGCGGCTGCCCAGCGTGCAGTTCGCATCGTTGTCCCAGCCATGGGCCGCCTTTCGTAGGGCAGAAGTGCAGCCTACCAGCAATGGCAATGGCCATTCAAACGGCGATCTTCGACCACAAGAGAAGACATCAAATGATCAGGGGAAAAAGGAGCTGCTTACATGCGAGGACTGGGAGATGGGCCATCTCTACCATGCTCGTACTTTCCATGCCACCACTCCCACCCCGGCCCTGGCCAGATGGCCCCTCCAGTGGGCATGGCAGGCCATAAAGTTCGACGACTGGTTCTACGCAACACACACAGGCATGGACACCGTCATCTACGTTCGATTTCTCAAGGCAGCCGGTGAGTATCTACATCAGTGCATACAGTCATATCGTCTGCATTTGAGTCTAACTGTTTCTCTCATTTCTGCTACCTCAGTTCTATGGACCTTGCTCCAGACTCTCACAACGGCACCTGCCTTGCTTGCCATTCATTTCCACTACAGCGAGCATTTCGTCCAAACCAACTCCATCGAAGAGAGTAACATGGCCCGCGCTTCCCTCTCTTACGTCGCCGCATCGCCTTCCATCGAATGCGCAAGCACAGACAAGAAGCTCAGGTCAAAATGCGTATACTCCCCAAATCCCGACGGTCAGAAGATTCTGTGGGTGCATCTTCTCCTTCTGTACTACATGACGTTCACATGGTGGTACGCGCTGTGGCGTATCGCTCACGGCGGCCTCAAGATTCGGTGGCGCCTCATTCAACGCACTCGAGAGACTGAAGCCAAGAAGGTTGAGGAGCATCGCATCCACCAGGACGTACAGCAGGCGGACAGCCAGCACCGATCCCGCCGTCAAAGGAATGAAGACTCTCCACTGGACTCCCTAGGATGGAGACAGCGGACCCTTATGATCTCCAATCTACCCGCCACCATGAGGAGCGAGGCCGGCATACGACGCTACTTTGAAGAATATCTGCGGCCCGATGACGCCAGCACGATCGGAGACGAGCGCGACTCCATGCTTCATGATCGAACAAACTCTCATGGTAATGGGGACGTCCACGCTCAAAGCAATGGCAACCAGCAGTTCGGTGAAGCTCCAGAGTCGGACTTGCACAGATTCGGCAGCCTGCGCCGTTCCGACACAAAGAACACCGCCGACAACCTGGTCTCGCCCGTCAAAACCATGGTGGGCGAAGAGGATGACAAGAATGCAACCCTGTCTAAAGGGCGAGAGCCCATGGGACCAGAACCCGATCTTCAACCCGATCGGCATCTCAGAAGTCCTATCCAAGCCGTCGTTCTCGTCAGGAAAATGGACGAGCTCTCCTCACTGCTCACTCGTCGACAGGCGGTCCTGGGACAGCTTGAGGCCGCTCACGTCAAGCTTGCCAGTGCCGTTCTGACTGACGTACGGACACGGATGGACAAGCACGCTCGTGCGCCTGGTTCCCAAAAACCAGTTGCTCCCGAACCCGAGCCAGCAAGCTTGCGTGCACGAATCAATGTTCTGAAAAAAGGCACTAGACAAATGGATCGGGCTCAGCGCAAGAGCGATGTCGAGGCGCGCGACGGTAACCAACTCAGCGAGCACAATCTGAGACTGGAGGAATTGGTCAAGCACCTTGGTCCCTTTGTAAAGGCTCTGGACGAGCAGCAGGCCCGAGCTGGGGTGTTCAGGGGTAAAGAGGGGGAGGAGACCAAGTTTGACGAAAGCGTCTGGGAGGCGCTGGCCGAGGTTCCTAGGGAGCTATTGGATCCTTATCAGCCTGTGACTCGGCTTTCTGCCCTCTTCCGAGGCCAGACGGTGCCAACGATCGACTATCTGCTCACCAAGCTCAACCTGCTCACCGCGCTTGTGACGGAGATGCGGTCTCGTCCACCTTCCACCTATGCCCCAGCTTCGACCGCGTTCGTCACTTTCCGTGATCCACGTCAAGCTCGCATGGTATGGCGGGAATTGAAGGATCAGATTGTGGCTAAAGTCCGACTTGCTCCTGAAGTTAAGGATCTCGATTGGGAGCGGCTTATGAGCACGACTTTCTCTGGCGAGGTCGGTCGGGGAGCGGGTGTTTCCGTTTTTGTGTGGGGGATGACGATCTTTTGGACGATTCTTATCAATTTGCTCACGGCTGGCCTGGCCAATTTCACCAACGTAGGCGGACTCAAGCCCTTCTTCGCCGAGAACGAGAAGCTCAGTGGCTTCGTGAGCACAACTCTACCCTCTTTGGCGGTCTCGCTTATTACGATGGCCGTTCCCGAGCTCGTGTTCCAGGTCAGCAAGCGCGCGCAAGGATTCGTCACTTTCAGTCAGCTGTACGACATGTGTCTGACGCGCTACTGGAAGTTCGTCATCCTCAACATCGTTGTCTTCTTCACCATCGGATCGACAACGCTGCGAACGATTATCACCACCTTTCCCGGCTCGGGCACGGACATATCGTCCCAGGATCTCCTGGCAAGGATCGGTTACAGTTTCCCGACTTCTGCACCTTACTTCGTCTCCTACCTCATCCTGGGTATGGGCCTGCACTCGGGCTTTGAGCTTCTGGGTTTCATGGTCCCGCTCATCCAGCATTACGGCGCTCGACGTGCAAAGACGCCTCGCGTGCGTGCGATCAAGACATTGCCGCGAAACTTCAACCGATACTACTGGCTGCCATTCCACGTGCTCATCCTGACAATCCTGTTCATCTTTACGCTGCTCAACCCCCTCGTCATACCCTTTGGCCTGGTCTATCTCCTCTTCGCGTACGTGGTCTTCAAGAAGAATTTGGCGTTCATCTACTACCGCCGCTTCAACGAGAAGGAAGGTGTCGTCTACTTCGTTCGCATCATGCGATTCAGTCTCGACGGGCTTATCGTCGGACAGGCTGTGCTGCTTATCCTGTTTGCCGTCTTCAAGCTGCGGGCTGTGTACATTGGCTTCTGTGCACTCACGATTCCGCTCACGGTGATCTTCAAACTCTTGGGTACGCGGTGGTGGCGGTCGCAATGTAGAGCCCTGGACGAGGAGGAAGCTTGTGCGCTCTGTGGTCTGGATACGTTGCGGTCTGTGGCGGAGTCAAACCACACGGCCGATCGCTCGTACGGGGGCGACATGTCCTTCCGGGGAAGCTTCGATGGACAGATCCCGCCCGACGCACGGGCAAGCGGTCGATACCCGCCCATCATCATCCCGCAGGAAACAACGTCGGTCTTCTACAATACTTGGCAGAGGATTCACGACTCCTTCCATGCGAATGGTTTCGATCGCCCGAGCCACATCGCTCAGATGGGAAGCAGGGGAGAGAAGTTGGATAACCCGGCACTCGCTAGTGCCAAAGCGCTGGTGCATGCCCCGGCGGCGGCAGCTCGTGTATCTGCAAATGCGGCGAAGCACCGAGCTGGTATCGCCAAGGCGACCCTCGGGCTTGGGAAAGGCCGAGAAAGACGTGCGATGCAAAAGGCAGCGGATGAGATAGCAGCGCGGGTGGGTGGGGACGACAGCCTGGCCACGGAACCGGCCGCCGAGGACAGAACGCAAGTTTCGAGAGCGAAATCGTTCCATTCTCGAGCTGCCAGTTGCCGATCGGAAGAAGCGCCGTTCCTTTCCGGCTTTGATGTGGTCAGCAGCCATGCACCGGTGCCTACGACACACGGTGAAGATGACGATGAGTGTACGCATGAAGGTATTATCCGCACTCATTCGACGCCTAGGCGGAATCGGAGCAACCGGGGCACGCCTCGGAAGCAAACCCGACAGGGGCTGCATCCCTTGGACACCTCGATGGGCGGGATCGACCGCCTTGTCATTGGGGCAGCTGGCTCGACAACCAGCAGGGACAACAGCGCACAGGAAGGTCGACAAGGTCTGCGGGATCCTGACTTGTCTGAGTTTGGCACCATAGGCCCGATGACGCCCAGGAAGGCGGCTGCCGCCAAGGAGGCGCCACCACCACTGGTGGAAGATGCAGTGACTGACGACGGCGATGAGGACGACTCTTCGGATTGGGATGACGACGAGGATGAAGATGACCTCCCGCTCGTTCGAAGACATGCACCGCCGACTTGGGACGACACTCCCAACAACTCGGCCAAATACAACAATCCCTTCTACAATCATCATCTGGACCCTTTCCTCTGGTTGCCGCGCGACCCGACGCAGATCTTGAATCTGTTCGATACGATTGAATGGTACGGCCCTGCGCTGGTCAGTTCCCAAGGTGGCGCTGGAAATGTGGGTGAATGGGAGGATGAAGAAGAGGAGACTATGGATGAGAAGGGCTCAGTTTCTGAGATGGGCGGAGTGCACAAAATCATAAGTGGGCACGAAGAGATCGTCTTGAGTGATACGTTGGCGCGTCACCTGGAGCAGGCCGAGGAAGTCGAAGAAGCTCAAGATCCAGCGGCGAGTCTTCCAAAGGCTGTGATGAAGGATTATCGCGATGCAATTCGGCAGAACACCCGTAGTGAGGCGGGCGGATCGGTCGCTGGTAGCGTGTCGGATTCGCGTCTGGGGCGCCAGGACTCGTTCACTTCTGGATTTTCCAGCGTACGTTCCCCGACGCAGCCGTTCCGCCAGCGTATGGATCAGTCCCAAAGTTTGTCCGTTATCGGCACTGGACCTTCCCGCCAGTTCTCGGGTGGAACGCGGGATCTTACTGATGAGAGTATCGATCGGATTGCGGCAGGTACAAGACTTAGTGTTGCAGAACACCCGGGCGATACTCCCTTGCTTCGGATTACCGATGCGACTCTGACGGGGGAACCCGACGAGACGTTGCGAATGGCCCCTGAGGGAGGTATCAGTTCTACTTCTCCCACCTCTCCCGAACGTGTTCTAGATCAAGGAACGAGCGTCTCTTCGCACGCGGTTGCTCCCACGCACGGGAGCCACACGATTGCGTTCGCAGGAACCACCAAGACATACGATCACGACCCTTACCTCCGTGTTGGCACGCACCCTCGTCGCTCGGCCGGTGCGAGTAATATGAGCCATGCGACGGCTGCGAGTGCGATTAGCTCGACAGGTGGCACCGGTGCTCGTCCCGTGACGCTGAGGGAGGCACTGCGTGCGGAGATTTTGGAGGAGGAGTGGAGAACTACGTTGAAGGAGAAGTTGACTACCTTGAAGCGGTCGAAGATGGTTAGCAAGCTGGGGTCTAAGGGTCGGCGACGGAGTGGGAGAGGTGGGGATGGGGAGATTGGTGGTGGTGAAGGCCCTTCCATTCCTGCCGTTGCTGAGGAAAGAGAAGGAAGTGATGCACAGGCTGCTATGGCCCACCTGGAATCAAGGTATGTTTCTGTGCCAGACTGATTCTTGCGTTTCACGGATGACTGACGTCTACTCTTCTCTCATGTCTCAATCTACAGCACCAGTGGTATCATGGCCCGACACGCTCTGCGGCGACAGCTCGCTCGGAGCGAAGGTGGCGACCACACTGTCGAAGAGTTGCTGCATGCAGCTCGCAGCCAGGGTACCGATCGATTCGGTGGCGGCGGAGGCGGAGGGCACTCCCGTGGCTTCAGTCTTGTTGGACGGAGTCGATCGCGGGCCAGTCGTCGTGAGGCCTCATCAGCGACGACAACAGGTCTCGCGGCTGCGACGCTTGCGGCTGCCATGCCTACCGCCGGCAACTACCGGACCGGTGCGGGTGCAGGATCGTCGGCGGAAGCTGGGCCGAGCGAGCAGCGGAGGCCGGTGACGAACAGTGCTTCGGCGCCTACTGTGGAGCACGTACCGATGCGGGAGTTTGGCGTTCGGGCGGTTCCCAGGCCGTCGATGACGGCGGATCCTTGATAACAGGAGGGGAAGGAAGTAGCTCCTTGGTGGTGCTTCACTTCTCATTCGTGCTGCGGTCGGATAGAAGGGCCTTCCTTGCTGAGGTGCTCAGGATGAAGCAACGCAACAAATCAGGACTAGTACCATACATCCCTCACGACGCATGGCCGTCACTACGGCCCCGTCGACGACGAACATTTCTTTCGAGTTTTACACATCTACTCTCTCCTCGTCTCCCTACCGAGCAATGACGATGATTTGCACGAGCTCGTCAACCCTCACGCAGAACATTGAGGTACCTTACTTTCCTGCTCCCTCTTCAGCAACTTAAACCTTGCTCGATGCTCTCGAAATCACCATATCGATGTCTCCTCTCTCTGCTACATACGCGTTACATATATCAACGCTCTTCCTCCGTTCGCCTCTCGTGTGAGTTTTGAAAGCAGTGATATGAATTCGCACAGAGTTAAGATATGATATATGATCAGGAATCATGGACAACACTCAGGAAGAAGCCCTTTGAGGGCATTGTAAGGCACATTTTCGACGGAAGGAGGTATTGGAATCGTCTTGTGGTTGCTTGACCTTGGGGGTGGGAAGTGACTTGGCATTGACGGTGCGACCGAGCAGTCATGGGACTGAGGGTCCGGCTTCAGGTGTTGGTGTTGGTGCTGGAACTGGTGCTGGTGCTGGTGCTAGTATTGATACCGGTGCTGGCGCTGGTGCTGACGCTGGCACCGGCGTCGGCGGATCGTCGATCGACATCTCGTCCGAGACCTTTCGCGGCTTCGCTCGAACAGTCAATGGCTTCCCCGCTTGAAGGCGAATGATGTTGCCCGTCGAGTCGCGCTCAGGCGGGGGAATCGCCTCCACAGGATCGTAACCCCTCACCTCCAAGCATCCACGCTGGGGCCGTGACTTGATCCCATAGAGATGAGTGCCGAGGTTGGAGATCTGATCACGCGGGACGTGGAGATGGGTGTGACAGACTCTGCATTGCCATGTTTCTCTGGCGAGATCCTTTGCTGAGCTGCTGGAAGCGGATGAGGCCTTGGGTCGACCAGCTCGGTTGTCTCTGTTCCGGCCCTCGGGAACCTTGTCTGGACCGAGGAAGTGGAAATATGCTAGGTAGCCTGCCCGAGCACCTGTGAGGCCTAGGCGTCCGTTTTTGCTGATTGTTGTTTTGAGGAGGGAGAGGACCTCGTTCGGGGATAGAGGACCGCGGTAGAATTGAGCAGCTGTGCCGCGTAGGGCGTCTTTGAGCGACCAGTCGGTCGAGGGTGGTGACCTCAAAATCACTCTTGATGAGGAAGCTTCAGAGGGACCTGAAGCTGGAACTGAAGCTGGAGCTAGGACTGGGCCTGAAGCTGGGGCTGAAGGAGGAATACCGAGGGCTGTGAGAGCGGCTGCGGTGCTGAGCTCTTCTGCACTGAGAGGGGTGACTTGCTCTGCGACCTTGGACGGTGATGCCGATGGGGGTGGCTGAGTTGCGGGTACAGGTAGAGCTTCAGCTTGAGTAGCTGATTCAGCTACTTCCACAGCATGCAATGGCGGTGCTTCAGATTTCGGGACGGACTCGGGCTGTGGCTGAGCGGCAGGAGAAATGTCGTCCATGCTAGAGTCTGGAAGGACTTGGGCTTCGGCAGCGGAGGTTGAAGTGTGGGGAGGGTCTTCTGTCTCTGCCTGTCCCTGCCCATGCTCAATCTGGGAGCGAATGGTGTGGGTTGCCTTGACGATGGTTTGGGTCATTGAGGGCTGCAAGTTGATCAGAGATGAGGGTTAGATAGGACCCCCTTGAAATTTCGAGAAGGATGAGAGGTGAAGGCTTACAAAGTTATTCCACCACTTTGGATCGGACGATGCGCTCATGTATTGACGTTGAGATGTCTTGCCTGCAGAGGGATTGACTGTACAGACGGTGTTGTGCGGGTCTGTGTGTGTGTGTGTGTTGGTGGCAGGGGGGGGGGGGGGGGGGGGGTGGAGCGTCTGCCAGCGTGTGGAAATATTTCGCATGTGTGTCGCGTCGCAGCCAGTTGGTGCTCGCTGTTCGCTCTTTGTTGCCATGCGGGCAGCGCACGTTGTCCAGTGCCCAAACGCCGACGCAATGCACGTGGCAACTAAAAGCGTCTTTTGAAATGAAATTCTCCTTTTGAAAACGCGCTCGACCCATCGACCATCACCCATGTTCACCTCGGCCAGGCGGACACTGAACAGACGGCGGATGCCTGGAGAAAGGTCAGAAACACATCGTCCCTGGCTTGCTCGACAACGCATGAAGCGAACTGCGAAGTGCATCGAACAACTCATTGGCTGTCGGTCACGTGGGAACTGGGATGCAGTGAAGAAGCACGACCAAACCAAAGGACGAGGACCCAGTTTGGCTCGTCGTTCGCACTTACTGGGCACAGATGGAAGAGCTGAGACCAAATTGATGGCTACCCAGCGCAACGTATGTGCAGTAGTGCTGAGTGGAGCGTGGGAGAATTGATGGGAAGACGTGATTGGCATCAGACGACCACTTCGCGAGCATTCGCGGTAAGTAAAACGTAGAGGGTGAGTGTGAGGCAAAGGTGCTTCCGGTCTCCAGCCAGCAGCACTGCAGCAGACTCCTTCTCTCGCAGATCCAGACCAGTTCAGATCGATGCTCACCGCGGCCACTGCAGCACTACTCTCTACGTCCAGCATGATGTACTCAGGCAACTCCTGCCGCTGTTCATCTGCAGACTCCATGCATGGTTGACGCTGATCGCTGACTTCGCACTCACAAGCAAAGGCACTCTCGAATCTTCTTCTTATAAGAGGATCTATCTGCTTAAGCGCTTAAGCATATGTATGAACATTTTCTTAAGCAGAGTACGGGGAATAATTTGCTCATATGTTCTTGCCGTCTTAACCGAAACCATAGAGAATAGCTTAGTGCTAACCGCTAACCCTCTGGTCTCTGGCAGCAAGTAGAATAACGAGTGCAGCTCCGATATGCATGGATCTGCGTCCTACAGCATCTGAGTCTGTCCTAAAACTGCCTACTGCCTGCCTCAAACTCATTACGCTACCAAAAGCAAATTCTCGTCGTCCTTCGCGCCTTCGCACTTCTCACTCTCCCTAATCTCGCATTAGTAGTTGCCCGCATCATCGCTGCCTTCTTTGTTACATACACGCTTAGCCGCTAGTAGTACTAGTCAGACACTCGGCCTTTCCGCCCTCTCTTCACCCGTCTTCTATCTTCTTCCCTTCTTCCTTCTCCTTCTTTCCCCCTCACCAACGGCGGCCCTCATCCAGAAAGACGACCACGTCCTAACGAAGACATCTGCATCCGCACCTCTGTCACCGTCACCTGCGTCACCAGCAAGAATGTCGTCGACTACATCAACGCCGCCGCCGCCGCCGTCGTCGACGCAGTATCCGGTATCATCAGTGTCATCAACAGCTGCAGCGGCTGCCGCTGCCGCAGCTGCCTTCGCCTCAGATTTCTCAATGGGCGGATTTCCTCCTAGTAATGGACACATGGCCGCTCTTCAAAACTTACCACCTGTCTCGCAGGGAACCGAGGGCCCCCTTTCCCTTTCCGATCCGCGCACCCAGCTCTACATCTCTAATCTACCTTATCGAGTTCGATGGCAAGATCTAAAGGACCTCTTCCGGAAATCAGGCACCGTCCTCCGTGCCGACGTCGCCCTCACTCCCGACAACCGCTCCAAAGGTCACGGAACGGTTCTCATGGCGACCGAAGAAGATGCCCTTCGTGCTGTCGACATGTTCAACGGGTTTACATGGCAGGGAAGGCTTCTTGAATGTCGTATTGACAGAAGTGGAACCCTCATGGCCGCTCCTGGTCCTGGTGGTCCCGCTAATGGCGGATCCTCATCAATGACTACATCCCATGCATACGCTAGCATGGGCACTCTTCCGGATTTCCTCAACAATGCGGGTAGAGCACCAACTTCAGGCATCGGTCTCGGCATGGGCTCCCTCCCCGGCGGAATGGGCATAATCGGTTACTCGCCACGAGCGCAACATACGCCCAGCCCTCTCTCTGGCACCTTTCCTACCTCGACTCAAAATTTTGTCACCCCGGGACCATTCGCTAGTGCAGACAAAATGAGCCCTAAGCAAGTACTTCCGCCTCTCAACCACAGTCCTGGCATGCACGGTCAGCACGGTCAACATGGTCAGCACGGTCAGCCGCCTCGATCTCCTCTCTCAGCCTCCTTCCCCTCTGCAACAGATGGCAACACCGCACCTAGCGAGGATGACTCACTCGAAGCCGCCATGCGTGCTGCCAGTCTTTCCAACCGAGACAACTCTACCACCCCGGTACTCCCTCCTCCAGGTAGCAAAGAACGAGACCCTAATCTTCTCTACTCTTTGCTCCAGAGTAACGCTGCAGCAGCCACGGCTGCATCATCCACCCGCCGCGGTCCATCTCCCGCACTCTGGTCCAGCACAAGTGGAAGCGAACATCCATCTCCAATTGAATTGCAAGGAGCTATCGGTGGATTCCAGGCACCTCAGCGAATGGGAGGTAGTGCACCCCCAGCCGTCTCAACCGGTGGTGGTCGACAGGCTTTCCCTCCTACTGGGAATCTCATTCCTCCTCACCTTAACAACTTCCACAATCCCGGCGGAGGATCCTTCGGGCCTGGTGGACCAGTTGCACCGCAAGCCCATCCATACGCGCACAACTACCAGGGTCCCAACCCACCCAATCACGTCGGAGGACCAGCCACGCCTTCCGCTCCTGTTCCCCTGCAACCGACTTCGTATGCAGGTCGCGTCCTGTTCGTGGGTAACCTGCCGTTCCATTGCCAGTGGCAAGACTTGAAAGATCTCTTCCGCGCTGCTGGGAACATCTTGCGGGCGGATGTCGGATTGGGGCCAGAGGGGAGGAGTCGTGGGTTCGGAACTGTACTGTTCGCAACTCAAGAGGATGCGCAGAATGCTGTGCGGATCTATCACGGGTACGTTTGCTTCCCTTTTCTGGCCTTAACGTTTGATTCTGAGGCCCTGTTGAGAGAATACGAGAAGCTGACCACGACACTTATTCCCACTTCTCCAATTCAGATACGAGTACTCGGGTCGAACACTGAAGGTCCATTTCGACCGATTTGCCCACGCTGGTGTTCCCCCGACGAACGGAATCCCTTCCACGCCTTCCCAATACACGTCTGCCTTCGTAGCCGCCAACCAGCCTTCCCACCCTTCGAATGCTCATCACAACATGGGTCCAGGCGGAGCAGGTCCCGTTGGAGGAGCAGGCGTTGGAGTCGGGGTCGGCGTTGGTCCATTTGCCCCACCTGTGAATGTCGCAGGCACAGCCGCCGCAGCTTCAGCGGCTGCCGAAAGCATCCGAGCCGCTGCTCTCGTCTTGCAGAGTCAGCATCAGTACGCTGCTGCTGCCGAGTACGCAACTGCGGCTGCTGCGTATGCCCAATACGCCCAACAGGCACAAGCTGCGCAGATGCAGATTCAGAAAGCGGCGGTGGCTGCTGCTACTGCTGCTGCGCAGCAGCAGAAGGCGCAGGCTCCATCCAACCGCGGAATGGGCGTTGGTGGGCCAGGCATGGGGGGTCTGGGACCGCAAGCTGCGGGTGGGATGTCTGGGTTTGGCGGCGGGTCGGGCCTTATGGGCGGTCTCGGCGGAGGTGGGACGGCACCCGCTTCGAATCTCTTCCCATTCGGGATGAACCCTTTCGCGCCGGCGGGAAGCAACGCCAATGCGAACGCAAATCACGGAAACCACGGGGTTACAGGGCACCAACTTCAGCGACAGCAGATGCAGCCAAAGTCGTCCTCCATCTCGTCAGCTTCATCGTCTGCTGATCCATTCGGCGTAATGCGTACTTTGCGCGATGGGAGCGGCAGTACGTTGACTGGGGCCACGAGCACGGATGCGATGGGGAGGAGCAACGTGGCCGGATCCAGCGCGTTCGAGCCCTTTGGCCGAATGTCGGATGCGAACAAGAACAACAACCTCGCTCGAGGAAATGATGACCTTCTCCCGTCGTCGCTATTCAACGGACGGAGCGCGTCCTTGTACGATCTCAACATGCGCAGCGGCTCGTTTGCCGGCCCGAGCTCGACGAACTCTCTCAGTGTGGATGTCGACCGGGACGGCATTTCGCCTCTGCAATCAAATGGGGCGAGTACTGCGGCTGCGCTTTTCAACCGACGCGCTTCCGAGGCTCAACTTTCGTGGGCGACGCGACAGTATCAGCAATCCGCCCTGAGCGATAGCAGTGGCTCTTCCGGATCGGGTGCAGGCATCCCGTCCGTCACGCAAGCTCCTATGCCTTCGAGCAACCTCGCGCGATCCCAATTTGGTGCTGCCGATCAGTGGAGCTGGGATGCAGCGAGGGACAATCTGAATCTGCGTGCGTCTATTTCGGGTCGCGGATTTATGGGAAGCTCGCAGCAGGTCGGGGCGGACAGTCACCCCAACATCAGCAGCTCGACGTCCATGAATCCTTTCGGCACGATGACCTCCGCCCCTGATCCATTGAGTGGATTCTTGAACCTCCAGGCGCGGAGCGCTTCATTGAGCGGGCCGGTGCTTAACCGGCGGTTTGGCTTGGGTGCTGAGCGTGCGTCGATTTCGGAGGCGAGGCCTGAGCGGCATTGGGTTGACGAGGCGGATATTGAATCTTCTGGCCGGGCGGGGTGGGAAGGTGCGGAGGGGTCTTCTGCGTTGAAGGAGGAGGGCAGTAGGGCGAGCGGCGCGCCTGGTGGCCGTCGGACGCGATGGGGATGAATGATTTCCTGCTTTATGGGTTTATTTTCATTCACGATAGACAAATAGTGTCGGGGGAGTGAGGGATTACTGGCTAAGCGATGCAGGTGCCCCTCCGGACGAGCAGGATACGCACACACATACTCACACAAAAAAGGCAGGGTCAGCGCTCACGCTGGGGATCGCAGTGGTCGATATTTATACCATTTCGACTTCATTTGGTCATTTGCAACAACCGTCATAAGGAACTTTCTCCGTTAATCAACACACACACACACACACTCTCACACACAGAACCCAAGGACCTGGTCAAGACTCTTGAAGATGGACATGCTGAGCCTGGGGCAGCGTGCTTGTAATAAACGAGGAAATACATGGAATCTCTCGCTCCTTTTCTCACTCACATCCCCGTGTCATTTGAGCGTTTCCTTAGCCCATCGCGCCTACGTGGCCTTTTGAGAAGTTTGCACGTGACGCATCACTTGGATGACGTAGATGCTACTTCGAGAACATTTCACCACCTTAAGAAGTCCAGCTCAACTTCCACCTCTTCCTTCCCTCTTCTTTCTCTGTCCTTCGACCTCACTTCCTCACTCGCACGATGGCCAGCACTCGCTCCTCGCAGGCTTCCAGGGCGCTCCACCCCTACCAAGTAGCCGCAGTCGGCACCCTCGCGCTCATCGTCGTGCTCGGCAGTACGACCGCCTCCCTGAGCGGCTCGACCTCCTTCAACCTCTTCTACTCAGACCCGATACGTTTCCCCTCCGCCGCGACTGCGAGCCAGCCAGGAACTCTGTTCGCGGACCGACGTAACCTGCTGAATGCGCTGTTCGTGAAGCGGATCTGGGGTTGGACTACGCTTGCTTTTGTTGCTCAGGCTGTGGTGCTGCGGAGACCTTGGAGCAAGTTGTTGCTCAGGGCGAGCGGGAGCGAGGAGAGGAGTCTTAAGGATCCGCTCGCGAGAAGCGTCTTGCGCTTTGTCGGAGCTACGACGGCATGGAGTGAGTGAAGAACGATATTTTCTCTAGCTAGCATTCTTGCAGAGTCGTGTATCTCTGATACTTTCCTTCTGCCTTCCCATTAACTTGCTGCGCGCAGTCTTCTTTACATCCTGGTTCCTTGGCCCTTCGCTGGTGGACCGCGCCTTCATGTACACTGGGGGCCACTGTCGACTAGAGATTGGCGCAAACGGCATACGGGTGCCTTCTGAGCTGTGCCGCGCTCGCACTGCCATCAGCTACCAAACGCATCCGCAGCTCTTCCAAGTCGACGGCTTCAACACGGCCGAAATAGACACGAGCGCCTTGAAGGACCTGCTCCCTCGACGTGAGTATTCTTTACTTCCCAAAAGCTTTCCTCAACTTTCTAAAGTAACTCATTGGCCTTCTTCTGTGTGCTTCCATTTTGTGCAGTCCGCGGCGGATATGACATGAGCGGACATACCTTCCTTCTCGTCCTCGCGCTCTTGTTCATGATGGAGGAGATTGTGCCCTTCGTGCCGTACCTCTTCCTCCGACTGCCCGCATCGATCCGTCCGAGCAAAGCCCTAATCGAGTCGCTGATACCCCGCTCGCAGTGGGCCTCTCTGGATCCTTTCCACCCATCAGGGACGTCAGCTCCCAACGGGAACGGCGGTTCCGGATCCCGTCCGACAACGGCAACAACTGCAGAGGGGATCTTGACTACGATAGGTCGGCCCCACATCCAAGCTCAGTTGACGGCCGGAGCATTGTTGATGCATATGGGACTGTCGCTGTGGATGTTGTTGATGACGCAGCTCTACTTCCATACGTTGGCGGAGAAGGTTGCTGGGCTTGCGGTTGGGGTGTTCTCGTGGTACATGCTGCCGAAGGATGTCGCCCCTCCTCGCCCCGTCGCATCTGCGACCAAGGCCCGCTGAAATCCCCCCTCCCCTCCCCTCGAAACACGGAACGGAGGCGGCACGAGTTTTCTGTCGAGTAACAGCTTAGCATATAAAGCTTCAAGCGCGTGTGGTTAATATAAAGGAATGGGATACTTCAACCCATCTTGATTTCTGCAAGTGCGTGCGACACATGATTACTACTACTGACTGATGGCGCTCTGGCTTGGACGGAAAATGAGGATCCAGTTGTTAGCTGGCATGGAAATACGCTCTGCTAGACGATAGCCGTGGAGCTTTGCGACTTCTCGGATGGCATCGACGGAGCGAATGCCGAAAGATGGATTGCGAGAGCGTACATCGGCGTCGAACTTGCAGGAAAGAGGTTTGGGTCATCCGGTATAACTTCTCCACATTGTCCGGCGCCCAAGAGGGAATGGAGCTCACCTTTGCGTTACCTTCACTAAGCTCGTCATTCTCATGCTCCTTGAACGCTCCGTAGAAGGCGATGAAGCCGTGTGACTGGTCAAGTGTTGGCAATGACTGGGACTGCGACAGTTTGGGGTCGAGTTGCTGGAAGATGGAGTGGGTCACCTCGAAGGGAGTGATGTGAAGCAGGTTGAAGGCAAAGACGGCATCGAAGATGAATCCTGAATTGTCACTCGCGTCTTGAGCGTTCTTGACCGCGTCCCAATCCCTCGTTTGGTTCAAGTCAAGGATTAGGGGTGGAAGAATGGTGTCTTTCCCATCCGCAGAGCTGACCTTTTTGAGGATCTGGGCGCACATCCATTCGTCGGCCTCCGTCGGCTGGAAGACAACCCCAGCTATTGAAGCCTGCTTGGCGAAGGCAGCAACATGAGTGCCAGTCCCGGACGCCAATTCGAGCACTCTTACTGGCGTTCTCTTTCCCTTCCGGTCGGCGGCCAGATGGATGAGATGCGGCAGAAGGGCATCGACGATCGCAGGCGTGTTCCTTTCGGCACTACCCGGGAGCGACTGGCGCTCAGGAAACCGGGACGACGAGGACGACGATGACGATGGGTCCGTGTTCATTCTCTCCCGCTTTGAGCACTGCAGGCAGCGACAGTAGTTAGTTCGGTCCAGTCCAGGCGCCTTGACCGCGCCTGTGGTGATGGTGCACGGTCGGAGAAGGCCGGGTCGGTGCTTGGATTGGTACGCTCCGAAAACAGCCGAAGCTTGGTTTGCCATCCCATCCGAAAGTAGCCGACTAAGCACGACCTCACCAGATCTGCTACGGTAGGTGACTGAAGCCTGAAGACCTGAAGGCTGAGCGCTGAGCGGCGGGTACATCCTTTGTCCTGGAGAGTCCGTTTGGTTCCGTGCATGTCGGGCTGAAGGTGGTCTTATCTGTGGCACCGTTCCGACCCGCTTACCGCTCTCACTCTTCCTCTGCGCCAGTCATGATGTGGCCTTTGTAGGGGACGGTTGCAGGGTGAAAGGAATGGATCTGGGAAGCTGGAAGAAGGTATAAGAACAGCTACTGATCTTAAAGCTGACCTGCTTGACTTCCATCTTCTGCTTTTCTGTATCAGCTCAATCACTCTTCTATCCACCTTCCACATTATCTCACAGACAGCAAACCATGTCGTCCCCAGTCATCGCCATGGCCACCCGCCGTGCTGCTGGCTCCCTCCTCCTCCAGCACAAGGCCCTCTCCTCTGCCCCATTCATCTCGGCAGCAGGACTCAACTCACAACAAACACCACTTCATCCCCACCATCCCCTCGGCAGAGGGGTTGGGGCAGTCCGCGGCCTCAAGTTCCAGGCAGGGGTGCCCGAGCAGCGCAAGGAGACTCCCAGAGAACGCTTCGGAAACTGGACCTTGCCTCACCCAACCTACACGCGCGCTGAGATGGAGCAGGTCAAGATCGCCCATCATCCGACAGAGACGTTTGCAGACAAGTTTGCGTCGTTCGTGCTTGTCCTCACTCGGTAAGCTTGTTCTTGCTTCACCAATTTTGCTACCCTCGTTCCTTCCGTTGGACTGATGCAAGTGCTATCGCGCGCAACTTCGGTCTTCAGATCCGTCTTTGACTTGGCAACGCGATATCCTTCCCATCGCTCCAACTTCCCTCCAGTCAAAGGCGCCCGTGCTCGTCCTCCCGATGCAAGCAAGCTCGTCTCTGAGCTCGACAAGATCAATGTTCAATCATCCGAAGCCAACAAGGAAGCTAAGCAAGCTCAGATCAACGGCGAGCCCATGCCAGAGATGGAGCTGGCAGAAATGCGCAGAAAGCGTCTATGCTTCGGACCCGAGGCGTGGTTGACCCGAATTGTGAGTTCTTCAGTAGCAAGTGGATTCGCTGGCGTGACTCGTGCTCAACTCTTGTCTTCTTCCCTTTCACTTTCGCTCCCCTCCAGGTCTTCCTTGAGTAAGTTTTTCATGACTGTGCTTGAGCACTCCCAACCGTCTCACCCTATTGACCCCTCCTCCTCCTCCGTTGTGACATAGAAGCATCGCCGGTGCACCGGGTCTCGTCGCTGGCATGGCCCGCCATCTCCAATCGCTTCGCCTGATGCGCAGGGATAAGGGCTGGATTGCAACTCTGCTCGAAGAAGCCGAGAACGAACGGTGAGCTTCCCCCTTCCACATCCGGCGCCATCGAACTATGCCCTCCCTGTATGCGCTACATGCTGACCTTCTATGACCACACAGGATGCATCTTCTCACCTTCCTCACATACGCCAGACCGGGACGATTCATGCGGTTCATGATTCTCCTCGCGCAAGGGGTCTTTACCAACGTCTATTTCATCGCCTACTTGATGGGTCCTCGGATAGCCCACCGCTGGATCGGCTACCTCGAAGAGGAAGCATGCGTGACCTACACCCGCATACGTGAGTTATTCGAACAAGCTCAGACGCAGGTGTCGATTTGATTACTGACCCGGCCACTTTTTGATTCTATCTTTCTCCGACCCCGCTTCACACAGTCCAAGACCTTGACGATGGCCGCCTCCCTGAATGGGAACATCTGCCAGCACCCGAGATCGCCATCTCGTACTGGAACCTACCCGCAGATGCCAAGATGCGAGACGTCCTCCTCGCCGTCCGCGCCGACGAATCTGTCCACAGGTTCACAAATCACACCCTCGCGAACGTCGGAGTGAATGCGATGAACCCTTTCGCTCAAGCAATGCCGCCCGCCTCTGTGTACGTCAAGAAGGCCGGCTTCTCCAAGGAGGAGGCGGAGGCGTGGGCCGAGCAGGCTGCGGAAGAGGCGAAGCGGGCATCATCTCCGGCGGACACCCGGCCGAAGTCAAAGGACAGCATCTAATCCTTTCAACCAGATGGCCCTCCAGTCAATCCCAAATCTCTCTAATGCGGCATTGTACCCAAGACATACCGTGACACGACTTACGATTGTATCGCATCACCGCTCTTCTCTTTGATCTCCACGCATACTGTATGTATACCATCGTCTCCAGCAAGTCTTCGCATCCATCCTCCGCAGCAGGTATCATCAATTTGTGACAAAGACAGAAGTATAGGATTCTCATGCTGAGGGCAGTGCAAAAGACGTGGGCAGTCTAGCAAGAGAAGGGGACAAAGAAGTCGAAGTCAAAGGGCAAGCGAGCACTTCAGGTAGGAAGGAGCGTCGTGCGCTGGGGCGTAGGAAAGGGGTCTGAAAACAGAAGGCAGAAACGAAGGGCAGGGAAATGGCCGAAGCGAGGTGAAGTAGCCAAAAGGGTGAAAAGAGATTTCAAAGGAGCGCCTTGATACCAGAGGAATGCTTTGCAGGCAAGAGACTGAAAGTGTCGGGAGGTTGACAATTTGGGAAAACAAAAAGGGGAAAGATGTAACACCCAGCGCGACGCCGAAGTAAACGCCTCATCGACTGCTGGAGCAGAAAAGGGGAAGCGATCAAGGGCGTCCGCACGCTGGGCCTCAAAAGTTGAGAGAAGCCAAAAGAGAGGTTGTGTCGCGCGTATCGTTCATTGCCGAATGCTCGATCGTCCAAGAATAGCACCATGCGCCGCCAAAGCCGGCCCATTGTCGTCCATGAAGTGCATGTACTCAAGCAAAGTCCGGGTAGTCCATGCCTTCTGATCGCGCAGAATCATGGCCTGCTGCGCTGCATAGTTGCGAAGGTCTCGGTCGAAGTGGTGTCGGGAGTGTTCTAGCTCGTCGAGAAGAAGATCGAGATCCTCCAAGATGGCGTAGAGGAGATCAATCGTGGCCAGGCTCACGAATTCACGAGCCTTGCGAACGCGCCGCTGAGCAACTGGGAATCCTTGCCGGTCTTGAGCACTCATCGCTTGGACTACAATCTCGACGATGCGGCGCGTTTCGGACAGCACCGCCAGAGCTTGTCGATCGTTATGGCGCGAAGTCAGGTAGAGCGATCGGGAGATCATTTCCGACACCAGAATTTGGATGCGACGCCGCGTCACGTTCGGATCAGCCAGCACCGCGACCGTGCCGGGAGATGCCTCTGAAAGTGGATCCGGCGAAGTCGCGTCGACTTCGAGACTGAGCACGGTGGCGTGCGGTGTGCGGTACAGCGTCCGTTGGGATGTAGTGTCGCGATATGAAGCATCCACCTCCAGAACCACAATGTCTTCGGTGAGAGGACCCGGGGCAATTTCCTTCAGGTTCCTGTCATCCAAGCTCAAATTTTGGAAACCGAGCCTTTGCATGAAGTCTGCGGTAGCAGATCCCTGTTCAATCGTCGCGTTTGACACGGGGCGGACCACGGTTCGGCCATCATCTAGAACGTCTGTGACGAAAGGAACCAAGCCGTTGAAGTCGAACTCCAGCTCGACGAAGATCTCTTTGACGTCGCCATAATGGAGTTCCCCGATTTCGATGTCGACGTCTTTCCCGCTCGAAGAGATGATGGCTCCTGTCGGCCCAGAAATCTGTAGAAGTAGTGCAAAGGCGCATGAATTGAGCAAAATGGAGGAAGAAAGAGGTCAAATTCCACGGGCTTCGGGTCAAACTCACCTTGCGTACACGGAAATGGTTATCAGAGGGTATACCAATGTGCGCCTTGAATTCGACAAGAGCGACCGACATCAGCGAACCAATGCAGCCCAGAAGGCATTCTTGAAGCTGATCCCATTCGCGTACGAATCTGTTGGATGGCTCGGAAAGTTAGTATTGACCGCACCTACACGAGCACAGACCGATTCCAACCACTCACACGTAAAGACCCCGTGTCTGATTGGCAAGTTGCCATAGCGTCTGCGCGTCGTGAGACTTGCCGAAGCCGAAGCAATGGATTGGCACACCCGCAGCCTCAGCTCTGGACTGGATGAAGTCCATCTCGCTGCGTCTAGGTGGTTCAGCTGAGTCCGAAATCAGCAGCATGCCAGAAACTGGATTCTTGCTCTTCCGCTGATGCATGATATCCAAACCAACGTTGATAGCTGAGACCGAATCCACCCGTGGAGATTCTGCTCCTTTGGAGCCGTGAATTGAGCTGTTCCGAACAATGTCCTCGAGGAATGGATCCTCTTCCTTCGGATCCCATCCATGGTCGAGCGAGTGCACAAACTGTTGGAACTTCTGCACACTTCGAGGCTTATGCGAATTCAGCAGCGCCGTGCGCCGCACCTGTCCTTCCTGGCCGGTAGAGTAGGTAACCACTGCGAGACGATCACGAGGTCCCATACTGGAAATGACGAGCTCAAGCGTTGAGCGAATGACTCGCAGTTTGAGCGACGCTGTCGTTGACCCATGAGAACCACGTCCTGCCGCTAGCGTCGGTGGTGGCACGGAGATCATGACTACCAGATCGATTGGACTGTGAGGAAGAAGAGGCGGGGCAGGCAGACCTGGGTTGTAGCCACCAGATGACGCCCATTTGGCGTATGGTGCGTCATCAACTGCAATGGTCGTGACCGGTCCTAGCGCACTGGGTGGGCCGCGAGCTCTGGACGACGATCGTTCATTGGCAAATGTGCTCGCACGCGACTGACCACTCGGCGACCGGCTGCGCGCGCGATTGCCCATCGACGCCACCGATGCTGGACTCATTGGCGAGTTTCCAACAGACGGCATGGAAGGGGTTCCCCCAGGCACCGGAGGACTTGGCAAGAGATGGGGTCTTTTGCTGATCGAATCCGCTCTTCTATTGACCTTGGGATGCTGGAAGAAAGCGGTGGAGCTTGAAACCATAGTGTTGACTTCGCTGCCACTGGCAGCGACGGATCCTGGCGTTTGGCCAGAGAGTTCAATACCCAGTCCGGGTGTCGGTCTTCCTGGCTCGGAAGCAGTACGCAACGCGGTCGAGGAGGATATCCCGTAAACAGTGCTGCGCGCTAGGGCATTAGAACTCAGCTGCCCGAGGATGTGCTTGGCCCACACGTCCATCTCGTCCCGAGTATTGAACAAGAGGACAAACTGGTCAAGGGAGTCATCGTCCAACTTGATGTTGATTGTGTTTTCGACCTTGGGCGGAGAGCATGCGATTTTGCGAATGTGCCTGAGATAGATCCTTCCCTTCAGCTTGAGCGGAGGAGCACTTTGGGCATTGGCTGCCAGGGTAGCGAGGGTGTTTTCGGTGACAGGTGCACCTGTTGCAGGTCCACTGCGAGCGCTCGAAGAATTCCCAGGGATGAAACGACTGAGACCTCGCTTCTTCTCCTCATTGATGCAAATGAGGACATCGCGGAAGAGGAAGACGTGGAAATGTCGGATGACTGCTGTCTGCCGAACACTCAGGAAGCCGAACGTGAGCAAAGAGCCGAATTCGTTGATGCCATGTCCCTTCCAATCGAGAACTCTGAGACGTAGATCCTCGGTGGCAGCTTGGAGAACCTGGTCTTGGTTGGTCATGCCGGCTGCGGGAGTGGCGCCGAAGGAGAAGCCGGCATCTTCGTCCGATGATCCCACCGTCGGCGCCGCCTCCTTTGGACCAGCAAGTTTCTCATCCGAGCGCGTATACGTAGATCTAAACCCAATTTCGCTGTTAGAGGTTCCAAACGGATTTGAGTTGGTTGACATACCGCCATTCCGATCATCATGCGAGCCTGAGGGGGTTCGTGTGTGCAGCAATGGTGATTGGGGCACGACTGCACCGACAGATGATCCTCCCGTGCTGGCTGCGGCTGCGGTGCCGGTGCGCTGCATTTGCCTGCTCCTGTGATCGAGGTATGGGTCGGAAAAGTCTCGGTGATCGCTTCCGCTCCGGTCATCTTCGAAAGAGCGTGAGTCGGCGAGGTCACGACCCTGGTTGAATGGCGAAGCTATATTATCTGTATTGACAGATGGTCTACCGGCCTGAGAGGCAGCTGCAAGTCGACTCTGAGAGTGAGGGGGTGGCCTGTTGTCACTAGCGGTTTTGGGCCGACGGCTAGGCAACTCGATGGACACTACGCAGACGACGTTCTGTTTTCCCTGTGAGCCGGTGGGGTCTTTCCGGTAGATAGTGGTATATTCGGGTCTGACCTTGATGATGGGTGCGATGACTGCCGCCGCCGAAGGAGGTGCAGCCCGGGAAGTGACGTCGTTCTCTGAAGTCTGAGAGCCAGTTGCACCTTCGGCTTCAGGCGCCGCTGGTGTGTTCCCTGTGGTTGGGAAGTATGCAGGAGATGCAGAATTGTAGAGGACTTGCGGCGACGCTGGGGCGGAAACAGGGCCTGATGAGGATGGCATACCGGCACCTTTGCGAGACCACTTCAGACCCAAAGAGGCCCGCGATGAATTTGTAGAGACATTATCGGATGCCAGCAAGCCGGAAGCCGAGACATTCGAGTTGAATAAGGGGCCTGTTGATGATGTGGTAGAGTCGACTGTCAGAGAGTCGGCCCGATGACGCTGATACGCATGGGATTGACCGCCGTCTAAGCCGTAATCTACCATATCTTGAGGGCGAGCCTGGGTCTGGAATGTGCTGCTGGTGCTGTTCGCGGCGCGGAGAGGTCTGCGCTGTGAAAAAAATTGACTGGAAGCGGAGGAGGCGACGGATGAACCTGCTGGCGAGTTGAAAATGTGCTCTTGACCAGGGATGGCTGCGTCCGAGTTTGCTCTTCGGCGGTTGCTACGAAAGGCAGTGACCAAGGCGAGAGGACCGAAGTGTGCGCGCCTTGAAAACGATGAAGGCGGGTTCGATTCTGCTGTTGCTGCTGTTCGTCCTGGTGTTACCTGCTCTGTTGGAGTAGGAAGAGGAGAAGATGCAGAAGGAAGGGGAGGAGGTGGAGAAGAAGACGAAGGTGGTGGTTGTGGTTGTAGTGGTCTGGGAAGATGTGAGGGAATGTGAGATCCGTGGCGATGATACGAGACCGCAGAAGCTGCTAGTGCTGCTGCTGTTGCTGCTGCTGCTGCAGTGGTCGATGTGAGGCTTGGGTTCTTGTGAAGTGCCGAAGGTCCCGAATGTGGAGAAATGCCGCAGTTCTTGTTGTTGTTGTTGTCGATGCTTCTGCTGGTCTGTTGCTGCAGACTCCGAATCAGCAGACAGTCCAAACCGTACCAGAAGAAGAAACACACATGCAGTTTGGGAAAAAAAAAAGGTGACAGGAACAAGAGAGCGGTATGCGGTCAGTGTCCAAACTCCAAACTTTTAGAGCAAGGCTGCCTTTGCTGCAGAGTACAGTCACAGCAAAGTGCGAACATCGTAAGCAGTCTGGCTAAATTTGCGGACTTACTATAACTTCTGCTCGTGTCCCGATGTGACTGCTTCGTCGAGAAGTGCCGGCTGTTCCTACTCCACCACTGCCACTGCCACGACGTGATATGGGCGGTGTACTGCGATGGCTAGAACTTGGCTCCACTCCTGGTGGCTTGGCTTGCGCGTCACGTAGTAGTGCTCTACTTGTTGTTGCTGACAGAAACGATGGTTTGGAAGTTGCTGTCTGGGCAGCTGGGTGCTCGTAGTCGTCGCTGTGGCAGAACGCTGCGGCACTCCGATTACTCACCGCAGGCGGTGGGTCGGACCCCTTCGCTTCTGTCGATCCTACTGATAGGTCTGACAATGTCGACGGCAAGGGTGCAGTTAGCAGAGCCGGGGGCAAGGGCAGAGTCGGAGGTGGAAGGACCAGAGAAGAGAACGGAGCATGGCCGGCAGAAGCAGAAGTGGGGCTTCGTGTGCTGTGGGAAAAAAGAGTCCCACTGCTGCCGCTTCGGCTCCTCATCATCATTTCATTTGGGCTTCGACTGACTGTGCCGCTCGTGCTACTCCTCCGACTGCGAACACCCGTCTCCCCAGTGGTAGCCACCGCCGCCGTCAACATCGCGCTCCCCTTTCCGCGTTGAAGGCGATGGCTACCCGAAATGATGCTGTTACTACGACTCCGGGCACGCCCACCGTCCTCAGAGTCTAGCAACTCTTCCTCATCCTGCTGTACTCTAGAGTCACTACTGCTGCCAATGAAAGAGCGAGTAGATGGCGTCGTCGAGCCAGATGCAAGCGCAACACTCGTACCTCTGAGCACCTTCAACACAGCAGCTGACGCCTCGCCCTGCTCGTCTTCGCCTGTCCCAACCGAGGGCTTGGCTGACCGCCTCAGCCCCGTCGCGCCTGATGATGAGGTGCTGCTTGATTTTCTTGAGCCTAGAAGGGATCGCGAGCCGGGCGAAATTGTTGGTGGCTGCGCTCCCGAAGGTGGCGTACCACTGCCTTGGGCCGCTGCCGACTGGAAGCAGGAAAAGGCAAACCAACAAAGACAGCGGCAAGGGAGACGAACGATGAACGACGATGAACATCCCGCCGACATCCACACAAACGGCAGGACAAATCCGCGATGGATCGAGGAGAAGGTCAGAATGTCAGAGATATCAGGCATGCAGAGAGAAAGGGCAGAACAGGCACGCATGAATCAAGGAAATTTCACCGGACGTTCCGGAATGAAAGCGAAGGAGAGGGCAAGGGTCGCCAGGTGGGGAAGAGGAGTATGAAAACAAAGGAGAGCTTGATCAGTTTGCACTGCACATGAGCTGCTGACTGTCTCTTTGGCTCATCGTCTTCGCTTTTCTCACCAGTATGGCAGGCTTACGCAGCGATCCGGAGCTGTCCACGCGGGATATCCTTGCTGGGACATCATCCAGTCGGACGACTTGACCGCGCTCGCTGGTCGCCATCCGGGGCATTATTGAAGGTCGTTCAACCGGCGCTCCTGAATCGACCCGCGCGTCAGAAATCGTGCTTCCTGCACGCTGTCCAGTCGGCTTCGAAGGACTGATTATTCCCGCTCGCTCCAGGCGTAGTCGCGAGCGTGACAGCACCGCAGCGGCATACCCATCGTCCTCGACGCCTGCGGCATGCAGAGGCGACTGATGCTCCGTGTCGGCGGGCTTGCTGATGTCGTCCCGGTCGCGATTTTGCTTCGTCGTTCTCAGGTCCAGATCTCGACCGACGCCACCTCGAGCATGACTCCCTCCGGATACACCTAGCAGAACCGGCTCGACCGTAGATGAAATTGAACTGCGACGGACGGACGGCGCAGGGACGCTGGTTGTGACCATCGATGACTTGTTCCGGGACGTTTCCGAGTTCGACCTCAACCGATCGCTTTGACCTGGAATATCGGCTCGGCTACCTCTGTGCGCGCTCGTTGTCCGCTGAGCATAGGAGTAGGGGTCAACTTCACGCGACGAAGCTCTCCGCTCCAGACCAACAGGTCCAGAATTGCCGCCAATTTCATTCTCAACATTGGCTTGAGATCTTTGGGGCCTACTTCGTGTGCCGGAAGGGTGGGATCGTGGCGACGAGGGGGAAGACATTGACAAAAAGGAAGAGTCTTCAGGCGAATCTTGCATGTGCCCTAGGCCTCTGGCCTTCTTTGACCTTCGCCCGAAAGACATGACTTGCCAGGCTTCTTCTTTTCTGGCAGAAAATGTTCAGAACTGCTGTCCGCTGGGTTTTTGCTGACCGCTTCAGCTGAATCAAACGTAGCCCACAGGTCGATCTCTTGCTTCACTCACAGAGCGTGATGCTGTCGAAAAATTACGCCGCCCGAAGCTGCTGAGGCCTGCGCAGAAACGAGGGCAAGCCTTGATCCAAGGAAAAGTCAGGCTTGAGAAGTCTGGGAATTCGGGACGAGTGAAGAAGACAGGAGAGAATCAGCGAGAGAGCTGGTCTGTAAGTCTCTCCATTTGACATTCTCAGCATCACTCGAAAGATGTGTATATACACAGACTTTGGTCTCCGTACCCTTGTCTCAAATCTCAAATGCGTCAACGCGTCAATCACTCAATCCGCAGTACACCTCGGAGCTTGAGGCTTGAGCGCTTGAGCGCCGATTCCTGGCACTCGGTCACCACTGCTATGTACCGTACTCGTCCACTGATACGAATAGATTTTGTGTCACCTTCAAGCATCGACTGAGTATTGAGCTTGAAGCTCGAAGCTTCGAACGCTGATGCGCTGATGGGTGGTGGCCGGTGGGCGAAAACCACACATGTATGTATTATGTAATAATGTATGTATTGTGTGAGCCTCAGATTCTGAGAAATGAGAAGCCGTGCCCTATGTATTTAATCAAACAAATGCATGTTCCACAATCTCGGCATTCTGAAAATTGTGTCACATGCATGTCACACACAGATCCAAATTTTTCACGGCGTTTAAATTTTTAACACTCAGACTTCGGTGAGTAATTTCCAGACTTTGAAGTTTGAGGTTATATGTAGAAGTGGGTTTCTCTCGGCCGAAACCCTGCAAAAATTGAGCTCCGCGCCAGCTCCGTGGACAACCTTAAGTCTTAACCTCACCACCCACCACCAGAATTTCCTTCTCTTCCCCTTCTACTATATCCACAACCCTCTCTCTCTGCAATCTTCATCTTACTTTCCTAATTTCCTTTCACTTCTTACGTGATCCACCCCTGTCACATCTGTCAGTGATCTTCCAGACCGACGACCGAGATGTAATGACTAATGAGATTTTTCCGTCCGAAACTCTGAAGCAAGGTGAAATTCCTGTCAAGCAGCTCTGCTGCTCTTCTCTCTCTTCTCTTCCATCAGTTTACCTTTGCTCGCACTCCTTGCCAAATCTGCGCGCTCGCTCAGGAATCAGGATTAAGGATGCACGGTGTCTACGCCTTGTTGGCGTAGATTTTCTCCCTACGCCTTAAAAAATGAAAATCTCCGCCGCCGGAACTCCGCAAAACTCCGCTGTGCCGAAATCTCCGTCAGCGTAACTCCGCCAAATCTCCGCTGTGGCGGCGGAGACGTCAGCGGAGATCGGCGTAGGGAGATTTTGGTCAGAGTGTAGATGAATCATGAAGGCGTAGACGCGGAGTACATTTTGAGGAACACCATCTACGCTGCGTCTCCGCCGGAACTCCCCTCCTGCGCCTTGAGCGTAATGAGACCCCATGAGACCTGGTGAGACTCCGGAGTTTCATTGCTAATGCACTTGGTTTCATGGAGTCTCACCACTTTGAAAAAGTCTGGAGTCTCAACCAAAGTCTCGTCTGGCGGTCGCGGGGTCTGACATCACCTGGAAACATTACATTTTCTAGCGTGTGGACCTCACAGATACTTTTTGGATTCTGCAAACACTGACGATGTGTTACGAGCGCAGCTGGGAAGGTTTCTGTATGGATGGAATTTCAATTTTTGAAAATTTTTTAAACGTTAGGCGTAGGAGGGGAGTTCCGGCGGAGATTGGCGTAGATGAGGCGTAGGGAGATTTTTAAAGTTTCTGTAAATAACTTGCAAGGCGTAGGAAGATTTTGCTGAGCTCAAACAGCGGCGGAGTTGAATCTCCGCCAAAAATCTCCGCGTCGTCTCCGCTGCGTCCAGGCGTAGGGAGATTTTCATGAAAAAATGAAGGCGTAGATGCAGCGGAGACGCCTAAGGCGGAGAGGAGTTCCGGCGTAACTCCGCAGTGCATCCTTACAGTCAGGATATTTGCTTTTCTATGAGTAGATAGTGCCCAAGCGCAGGTTACCACAGACGAAATCAGCGATGGTCTCGAACAACTTCGCACGGAAGAGACTGGAGTCTGGACAAGCCAATCCAACTCAGCGTGGTGGGATTACCGGTTCACCACCTATACGGCTATACCCCATGTTGCATAGCCTGGCCTTGAGGGCCAGAGTATTCCCCGAACTTCTTGACCTGAAAAGCTTCCAAAAGCAATATATGTGGCCTGGCGGCCTGGCCTAAACGCTGAAGGCGGAAGGCCAGAGGACGG
>RDSH01000074.1:0-41498 GCA_009428295.1 Tilletia walkeri
TTCTTACCCTCTTCCATTTCCGCTCCTCGCAAGATCAACATGAACCTCAAGCACCTCCTTGGCCTCTTTGCTCTCACCGGCCTCGTCTCCGCCATTACTACGGGCCCATACAACGTGGGGAGCGGTCACTTCGGTTCAAACCTAGAAAGCTCGTTCTTCCAATACAACCAAGGCAATGTCAACACCGTCGCAAATCAGAGCATTGCTTGCAAAGTCGTTGGACCAGGACTCAGTCTCACCGGTGCTTCGTTCCAATTTGAGGCTACCTCCGCCATTCCCAGTCGGGCTAATGGCACCAGCTCCCACACTGCGTTCTGCAGCACCAAGATCCGCATCGGCATTCCTTCGAGCCTCACTTCGTACTTTGCTAAGGCGGGCGCCTCGTCGCTTACCGTGAACAATGGCACGGTTCTGGGTATCAAATTCGTTGGCTATGGCGAAAGCCCTGTGGTGAAGCGATCAACCAGCAGTTCAACTGGCACCGCTGTGCAACTCACTGGTGCATCCTACACCACGGTACTCCTGGGCTCATTCGATGCAATTGCCCCGAACGATGAACACAAGACCCTGCTCGCCCTCGTACCCAGTGGTCATATCGTGTTCCAGCGCGATCTTCTCACCTTCTCGCTATCAGCCGCCGGAAAAACCGCGAGCGTTACTTGTGCCCCCGGAGCACGTCCAGAAAAGCTCGCGGTCACCAACATAGCGAGCCTTCCGGTCTGGCCCGGACATCAAGCGATTGTTGCAGCTGGACTCTTTCCGGAACATCTCATCCCCGGAAGCCCACCTTTGAACTCCACCTCTCTGGTGAGCTCATACAGACCTGGTGAGTTCTTTATACGATCGGGTGGAATCCGGAATTCTGCATCTGACTCATCTGCTTGTATTTGCCCAGGCTGCACCTTCTCCGGTATGGGGAAGCAATCCTTCGAGATCTCTCTTGGCGGCTTCAAGTCGAACAAGGCTATCAGCAGATCCAACCCTGGTGTTTTCAGTATGGGCCAAAGCAACTTCTGGATCTCTCCCAGCCTGGTTTCTTTCTTCCAGACTAAGTACCCTTCAACGAAAATGGTCAGCATCAAGCTCAGCGCCTTCAACGTGTCCATCTCGAACGCGACGCCCTCCATCAAGAACTTGCTCCCCGCCGCTGGATACCCCGCCTCGGCCAAGGTTGGTTCCGGAGGCTTCGCTACCTTCCCGTCCGCCGCTCCTTCGGTGACCTACCCGAGCGCCACCTTCACGCCCATGGCCTCCAGCATCGGCAAGGGCCAGCTCGCGTTCGTCTCCTACGACAACGTGGCTGGCTCCGTCAGGCTCTTCGACGCGAACTCGGCTGCCATTGCAACTGTGGCCTTCTCCTGCAGTGAGGGTGCCGGCAAGTGAGTGCTACTGGCAGAAGCTCGAAAGATGCGTTCCACGTTTCCGGTGCTGATCACTTCAACGTCTTTCTTCAGTTTCCCTTCGATCGTCCCTTTCGACATCGTTTGAGGATCTCCAAGGCCAATCTTCTACCAGATATCTTACGCTCCTCCACGATTACAACCGTCTCACCCCCGTGCCCACGACTCCACTTAACACACTTCTTCTTGCGATGTATGAACTCTTAGATCTTAGAATCTGCAAACACCTTTTCCTCTTCTGTATCTGTTGGGGTACATGTTGCGTGATATGATGTTGCATTGATCTGAGGTGTGACTTTTGTGGATTGAGTTATTGAGTATTGAGATTGAGAGAAGGAAATTTACACTCGCAAATCATGCCATTTATTCGGCGGCTTTCATGATGAAAGTAGAGGTTCATGCACCCCCACTCGCTTCGCGCTCCCTCACCAGCCTCGCAACCAGCCCGCTCGACGGCGCAATCGAGGACCCTCCCGCCGCCCCCGTCTTTCGAACATCGCTTTGCTCGCTCAACCCACCCGTAGTAGAGGAGTCGTTGGAGGTCATGGGGCCGGTACCAAGGCTGGATGGTACAGGACCGACACTGCTACGGGGCGTCCTTGATGATGCGGACAACCCGCGGATCGCGCGGGGCTGGCTGCTTGTCCGGGGCGGTGAAATAGGAAATTCAGACGTGGCCGCTGGACTTGCATTCTCGCCGCTATTGCCGGATCTACCTACACCGTCCCCATAGATGGACGGTGAGGTCAATGGAAGTCCGTAGCTTTCTCCACTCGGTCGTCCCTGCGGATCAGTCGGAGACTCTCGAAGATGATTGCCAAGCCCGACCATGTGATCGAACGCGTTGCCTACACCCCCACCGAGGGTACTGTTGACGTCCACGCTCGATGTTGATGGACTTGGATTCGGACTTGTTGCAGAGGCTGTGACCCCAGAGCTGGAGCCCATCGTCCGCCCAAAGATCGAAAAGCGTTTCCTGTTGCCGGTGACCCTCGAGGTGAGCGTCCCAATCCCAGGCCCGGTCCCGGTGCTGGAGAGTCCGTCCGGCTTGCTGGGGTTGGTTGTAGCTCGCGGTCGCGTGCTTCCCGAACTGTTTCCAGCCGCGGAGGGCCCGGAGCCAGCAATCCGGGGCTGACCATTGTTTGACATCAAGCCGAACGCTGCTTCATTCCCTTCATCCATTGAGGAGCGCCCATCGCTTTGCAGGAACTGATTCGCCACTTGGGTGAAGGGACCGACACCTGGAACCACCGGCTTCGGGTTGTAAACGCTTGTCGTGGAAGCCCGTGTCCGGCCGTGCTCAGGTCGGTTCATACCATCGACGAGTTCGTTTCCTTCCGCGTCGCCTGGCGAGCCTGCACCTGCACGACGCCGCTGTTGTTCTTGTTGACGTCCCACTTCATATTTGTTCAGTCCCATCACTGTGCGCAGAGCCCGGATCTGTAATGCCTCCGATCCACACAATGTCGCCGCTTCGAACAGCATCACCGCATATCGGTGCCGCTGCTCAATGCTGAGATCGTTCCGAACTGGGTCATTGGAATTCAGTGCCGAGCCGGCGTACACGTCTGCGCCGAAAGGACCCGATGCCGACTTGGGAAAGGAGGCGAGCGACAACGAAGTCGGCGTCGCGTTTCTCGATACATGGCGCGAGTCCGAGGGAGGAGAAGAGAGCTCCGAAGCAATCACAACGTGTGCGGCGTGAACACACCACTGGACCAGGTCATCAAGCTCGTACGTCGTTCCAAGCACCAAAAGCGCGGCCAGGACGACGGGGTGCCGTTGCAACGCTGTACAAATGCTGCGCGCATAGAGAAATTCAAGCAGTGCCAGAACGATAGGCGAAGGCTCGGGAAATACGAGTTGGCGCGGCGTGATTCGAGGGTCCGGCGAGCGTCTGATGCCCGAGGCAGCGCTGCTTGTAGGGTCTCTCCTCGAACCAAGTTCCGCATTACTCAACGTGGCCGCACCGTTCTGAGGTAGATAAGAAGTAGTGAAGCCTCTGGAACGACCCGAAGCTGCCGCCAGGGCAGACATCGAACGCGCTGCGCTCCGAGAGCCCATCCCTTTGTCGACTGAGGAAGACAGCCGCACGGTTGGGTCGGTGCTGGCTCTGACTTGCTCTGTGTTCTCGCTTTGGGCTACCGCCTGGTCCAATTCTTCTCCTGTTGCGCCTTCAGCCCCGGTCGACGCACCGTGAATGTCACCTCCCGTGGGGTTTGCATGCATCTGCCCCGGCACTGATGCTGGAACAGAAGCATTCTGCGGACCAGAGCCTAGCGGATTTGCCGCAAACCGCTTAGCTCGCTTCCTGTAATCCTTCATCCGCTCAGCGAACCAAGGCCACCTCCGCTCAAGTACGATTCTGTCGCATGCAATCCAAAGACCATCGGAGCAAATGATCTCAAAATCACCCCGACCGCCGAAGGAAAATGGTGCAAAGGATAGTGACGGGACAGGCGCCTGAGGAGTCACGACGAACGACGCTTCGCCTTCTGTGCCTGATTCAACTGCTGAATTCAGAGTCCCTGACGCGTCCGGAGATGCCATGAACTCGGTAACACCGTCGTCCTTCGCTGAGCTCGCGGCCGTCGAATTGATGCTCGACTGACCCCTGCTTCTTGCGGAGTTGGCGCTAGAAGTGGTCGCCGTGCTATCCGAACGCAACCGAGTCTCGAAGGGTGATAAGGCCGATCGGAGCGGTCGGTTGTCTCTCGTTGTAGCCGAAGACGCGGTGATGCCGGCAGGCTCACCTGTGAAGGCAGTTGTCAGTGGCACTAACCCCCCCTGCGCACTCGATCGAAGTTTTGCGAGTCCCAACTCCGTCGCTTGAGCCACAGAGTCAGTGACCGTTTCCGGTCGCCGGAAAGCTGGCTGCTGACCCTGGTCTGGTCCCTTAGCCGTAGGTAGATTGAGAGAGCCGGTAGCGGTTGCGAACGGCGGGCCAGGCGGCTGATAAATGCCCCAACTCTCCAAATCCACAACTATGACATGATCGCAGTTGACCTGTCGATGGTTGTAATCGTTGACTAGATCTCGTCCGCGATGACCGAGAATTATCAGCTTATTACCCGTAAAAGGGGGGCGACTTATGACCGATTCGTCCTCGAGAATTGGGGGCTGAAGGGTGCCATCGAGACCTGGTGCTGATGGCGCCGGATTGGCAGATACGCTTGGCGGCTGACCGGACGAACCGACAACGCTCACGACCGACTGTCCAGAGGTAGACTGGGCATAGCTATGCCCCTCGGAATGTCCGCTTCTACGACCCGGCGCACTCACGTTTTCCGCACTCGTTGGCCGATTTTTCAGAATCCGGTCCCTTGTTTCCCCTGGCCAAACAACGGCACGGTTCCAACTTCCAGTGCTCAAAACACTCCCAAGATCGATCCGGGTCCAGATGAGCGTCGGTAAATGCAAGCTCCAGATGGAGAAGCTTTGGGACGTATTGGCCAAGTAGGTGCCTGACACAATGAGATGCTCCCCAACTACTGCGCCGGTAGGGAAGCGGAGACCGGGTGGGAGCATGGTGCCACGCATGGCGGAAGAGATCTCCTGAAAGCGGAGTGAAACGTCGATTTTGCTGCAGGTATCCTTCGACTGTGACGACGTCGCCACATTTTCTGCTCGTTTTCTCATTTCAACGGAGACAACCTCGATCTCACGCTTGACGTCGGTGAAGTGGTAGTTGGAATAGAGGTAGAGAGGTGGCGCAGACCATGCCAACGTCTTGTCGGCGATGCTATTGTCGTCTTTGACCTCTTTGACCGAGAATTTCAGAGAACCCGGATCGGCATCGTCGGTTGGCGACTGTACCGAAATGGACATAGGAAGAGTGTAGGTCGGGACCGGCGGTTGAAACAAATCGTCACTACGGCTCATGGCGTCAGCATCGGCCCCTAGGAAAGATCCTGAGCCTACAACATGACTCCCGTCTTCGCTGTCCATATGTGACGTGCTCAGAACGGAAGAACCTGCATGCGAATGAAGAGAGAGGTTCGCGGAGGACGCCTGGGCAGGATTTCCCACAAGTCCAGTCAAACTGATACTTGTGCCTGTGTTTGACATGCTTTTGAGTAGCGAGACTGTGCTCTCGGTTGTCGAGCGGAAGGAGGCTGCGTCTGAAACGGGAGTCGGGTGTGCCGGGGACGATGATGAAGCGAAATTGTTGGCTGTGCCGGAACTGACCGAAAGTAAGGAAGGTCGACTAGCGGTGCTATCAGAGCGATGACGGTCACGGTCGCTGTCGAAGTTGACGGTATCCATGCTGACGTTCGTCGAGTAACTGGGCGCTTCGGAGGCAACCGACTGTGCTCGATTTGGGCGTGCGGCATTTGACGATCCTTGCGCGAGGGATGCCGATTTCGATGAACCTTGGAAGTCTTCGATAGGAGCTCTAGATCCTGCTGAAATGACCAGCTGAGGTGAAGCAACGAGAGATCGATAGCTGCCGCACTGCTTTGCCAGCGTCTGCGAGCCAACCCAAATGCGAGAGGACAGGTGGAACATGTCGATGCGCTCGATGTATGCATTCGAAGCATTCTGTCCCCCGAGAACGATAAGAAACTCGGACGAAATGGAGGACAGATGGGCATATCTTGCTATTGGCTGAATGACCGGTGCACGGGAAGGGTCGGGGACTGCAGCAAAAGAGAAATTCCAGGTGTTCGTGACGAGATCGAAGGCGAGTATATCGTCGAGGACGCATAAATCATCTTGATGTTGAGCAGAACCCTTGCCGTTTCCACCCTCTGCGGATGATATGGAATCGGTGACGAGCTGATCGGACCGTGCAGTGCCTGCGGCTTGGAGACCCATTCCTCCGAAGATTAGGAGCTTGTTGTTCCATACGTCTGCAGAATGGAAGTAGCGGGGAGATGGTGTTGTCCTGGAAGGGAGCTGTGCTCCAGGGGACTGAGATGCCGAATTTCTGGAAGCGATTTTCGTCCAGACAAGCGTTTCTAGATCGAGATACCAGAGGTCTGCCACCATACGCCTTGTTGTGACCAACCTGCCTCCGAACACGTAAAGCCTTGCCGAGGGTGCAGAAGGTGCCTGCGAGGCGGAGGCAAAGGCAGATGCTTGTGTTGACGACGAATCTGCGTCTTTTGGCGCAGCAGCAGCCGGCGTAGATTTTTGGGACAGTGGATCTAAGTGCTTCTGGCTGGGTTCCGAAGCCGCTGGGACTTGGACGAAGGTGATCGAGGCACCCTGACAGAAAGAAGCCCAGCGCAAAATGTGAGCAACGCCGTTGTCTTAGAGTGAGCTGGTCTTTACTTACTACGAGAGGAGGAGGCACATCTCCGGTGCATGCATGCCACCGAGAGGCAAATGCGATGAGGGGGTGTTGGCGATCCATTTTCGACGCACAAGCGCACCTAGTGACGAGTGGGAGCGCGCAGGAGAGCCCTTTTCACTGAGGAAGAGCATATGTTGGTGAGCATTTTGCTGCTGGTGTTATGTCTGCATCTCTGTCCAAACTCACGTCAACCAACAAAAGCTTCTTGACAGCTGATTAACCCTGAATGCCTGAACCCTGATTGCCTGAACAGCGAACCTGCCCCCGTGACCTGCTGGTTGCGCGAATCCGTTGATGCTGCGAGCGAAGCGTAGGAAAAAGCCGGCCGATGTCGATCAGAATGAGGTGGATGGACTACAGGGGCGTCGACTCGCTCGCAGGAGGGACGTGCTGAGGCGCTGAAAGAAGACGTCGTGGAGTTAAAGCAAGCAGCGATGGATGTGGGGGCATTTCATTTGATTTGCCGCAAGAAATTGACTGGCAGGGCTGAATGACTTTGTCCGACTAGCAACAGCAGACGCATCCTGCTTCCCACTTCCCACGCTGTCCTACGTAAGATCACACAAGGCTGTCAAGAAAGGAGCGAGGAGATCAATTGAAAGGGGATACCAGAGGCCCAATGGAGAGCAGAGCCAAGCAGCCCGACGACTATATCGTCCAAATAAGGACCGGACACAAATAAAGAGCGGCAGTGAAGGGAGTGTGGAAGCTAAGAGCGAGCGAGATGGGATTCGTCGGCCAGTCCGATGATAGGAGACAAGTGTCTGTTCGGGAAAATGAGTGTGTGTGTGTGTGTGGTTGCGCTGGTGGGTTGTCATTGGACAGGTGCGATGCAGAGAATGAGGAGAGTCAAAAGAGTGTAGACGAGGCGAAAAGAAAATCTCTTCCAAGGAGATGTGTATGGTGTTTGCGATCCGGAGCAAGACGGCCGCCGGACGGGGTGTCAGAGTGCGGCCCTCAGGACGAGGTCGTTGATGGTGCCGCCGTTCTTGACGCAGACCCAGTTCCTTCATTTGATGGAGAGCCAGTGTTCGCTGCGTCGCTGGTCGACGTCTGCGTCTGCGAAGAGCTTGGGGGATCTGCTGCAGACTGCGTCGTTGACGATGCATCGGTCGTGGTGCCCGAGGTGGTTGTTGTTGAGGCCGATGATGTTGTTGAGGTCGACGTGACCGATGAAGTTGTTGTGGTGGGTTCCACGCAGCCAAAGGCGGCACCAATCAGGGGAGAAACCTTGCAAACCACTCCCTTAGCCTCGAGGATTGAGAAGAATTGGTCACCCTTGAGTATGGCGATGGTTGCGTTGGAAAGTCCCCCAAGTATCCCATCAAGGACAGGACCAGTCAAAGCGTCGAAGGCGTTAAGAAGTTCGGTAACCAATTCGCCATTTCCGAGAGGCCCCAGAATTGTTCCGTCTCCCAGTGCAAGACTGTACACTGCGTCGACATTTTTCTCGTTGTAATGCAGACCATTGAGGTCGTAGGCACCCCCCACGCTAAAGAAATTTGAAATCAAAGCAGAACAGCAGTCAGCATCTTGAATGGAGCGGATTTTGCCCAATACTGATTGAATACTCACCGAGCTCGGATCAAATTTCTGAGGTCGAGGGCCCCATTCAGAAGTGCGGCCGAATCAAGGAGACCCTGCTGCAGGTAAACGTCGAACTCAGGCGAAGTCCTGTCGCCGCTAGGATCGCCGGTCGACTTAGCAGCTGGTAAGACGAGGTTGTCGAAGCGTGCCTCAAAGCGCGCTAAAACTGTGTCTCCACCTGGAGCATAAATATCCGTGTTGAGCTGGTTGATCTGCACCGAGGTAGGCAAATCGTTGATGGCGTCGAACTTGGAGGTGACGATGGCAGTTCCGTTCGGACCCGCGAACAGACGCAGGATATCGAGAGTCACGTAAACCTTGGTGACAATCTTAGATCCGATACCATCGATGCTCGTGGTCAGATTCAAGCCCTCAATCGCAGGCTGGAGTGACTCATATGGAGTGAGCACGGGCGATGCGTTAGGAACGCCCCTGATCTCGAGGTTAGCGGTGATGTTCCCTGAGTCGCCGTCATTTGCTGGCTGAATGTACGCCTGGATGAGCTCCTGAGCAACGGTGTTGTTGTCGGCGTTGTTACCGACAGGGGAGTAACGGAACTGGGTTGCGACCTTGTTGGGACCCGGGGCCAGGTCGAGTTTGGGGATGATGGCACGACCGACCTCAGTCGAAGGCTCGTTGCCGCTCAGTCCTCTGTAGAACACAGGGAGCTCGACGTCCAGAGTATGAACGGTGAGGTTGCTTGGGTTTCGTAGTGTGACATCGAGGGCAATATTGATGGCATCACTCGTGGCCCCCTTAACAACGACGTTGTCTGACGTCGCAGTTCTGTTGAACGAGTTGATACCATCGAGCGTGGAGTTGACGTTGATGGGAATGTCTGTGATGGTGACATCACCGACAACCGTTCTGGCAACGACGTCTGTGCTTCCCTTAAGACCGAACGTACCGCTCTCCGTGTCGGTAAGCTGAGCGAAGAATGCTCCGAATGAGGGGTCGTTCCTCGAGACAAGGTTCTTCTTTGTCCACGACAGGTCGATCGCCGCGTTATCGTCAGGCCCACTTGACGTCGCGCCATTGGTCACCTTTACGGCTCCCAAGTTGAGACTGGCAGTGTCAACACCCTGATAATTGATGATGATGTTGGGCGTAACCTGAGTAGGGGTCAAATTGAACTTGAAGGGGTTTGAGAAGATCGCGAGAGTCTTGTCGCTGCTCGAAGGAACAGTGTAAGAGTCGCTGTCGTCTCCCCCGTTGATGAAGACCTCCAAATCCGAGATGGTGATTGCCGAGATAATCGTGTAGATCTGCCCTCTGAGAACGACGTTCAAAGTGAGTTGCTTGAAAGCTTTGCTGAGCCAGGTGATCGGGGAGTTGGGCTGAGCAGTCGAGATGACGCTGACACCCTTGATCTGGAGCGTGCTATCGTTACCGGCCAAATATTGCGAGAACAAGATACCGAGGTTCTTGAGACCCTCGCCCGACTGTTTCTGGATCTCGCCGTTGAGAGTGGTATTAGTCTCCGACATGGCAGCCAAGTTGAGGTTGTTCGCGGCAATAGGTCCAATCTATAGAAGCAAAAGGTTGGGATCAATGCTCGAAGGTAAACGAAACCCGGAAGCTGGACAGATGAACTCACGTCGGTGCCCATGAAGAAGATCTCAAAGTTGGCAGTGCCAAGGTCGATGCCGAGGGTAGCAGGTGACGGGATTGTAGCATCGGTGGTGATTTTCAGCGAATCCGAAGTCTGACCGGGAATGTCGAAATTACTGATGGTGACACCAGGCAAGTTGTTGAAAGCCTGGAAGGTGACATCCTTGGATAGTGTGACCTTGTTGAATTGGAAGCCAAGGGCAGACACTTGAAGGTTATCCGTGCTGATCGTCCAGACGAAGCTGGGGTCCTTGAGAGCGGCAACAGTGAAAGCAGTAAACTGCGTCTGATCGGTAATGGTGAGCTGAGCGGTCGTCCGATAGTCAGGGACACCTTCGTTGGCTCGCGAGCAGATTGGATCCAATTTGATGGTGGCGATCTTGTGACCCTCCCAGGTGATGGTGACGGGATCTAAGAACTCGATGTAAGCTTCGGTCGGGCCTGCGTTGGTGAGTGAGCCTTGTAGGCCAACTTCGAAACCGTTGTTGGTAAGTTGAGTAAGGTTCGCAAGCGAGAAAGACAGCTCTGTTCCATCAACGATGTTTTGAACAACAGGGGGGCCGACGAGGCCGATAATGTTGACGGCATCAGCACCCGTGTTCGTTGGAACATTGGACTGACTGAAACTCAGCGCGGTCCGATATTCATCGAGAGCAAGGTTCGTGGAGATCTGCAAGTCCGTCGACAGGCCCTGAAGGACACCGAGAATTTCGCTAAGGATGGGGTCGTCCTTGCCCGAGCCGCAAGCGGTGCTGCTGGTGCTGCCATTCAGCGGCACAGCGGTGACCGGTCCACCGTAGACACCTACTCCGTAAATGTACGGGAAGAGGCCAACCAAAGCTGTGATGGTCTTTCCTTCGTCTCCACGCTTAACGATGAAGTTTAGAATGTCGTCCAGGTTGCGAGTGAAGTTGAATGGCAGATCGTACGAAGTGATGGTTTCGCGTCCAGGTGCACGAATTGGGTTCTTGGAAATATCCGAATCGATGGTACCGAGCACGATGCCTTCGTAGCTGGCAACAGCCTTGACCGTGAACAGGTTAATCGACGCCGTGAAAGGGTTGGCAAGCGTGAAAGATGCCTCTGCAAACCCTGTGATGCCAAAGTTTGCTGGGAACTCAATGGACGCGGCAGTGATAAGCAGCTTGCCGAGCGAGGGAATGTCAGTTTGCAGTTCAATACCGGACAGCGCCTGCTTCAATGAGTCGATGGGAGTCGAGCCGGGGTAACCATCGACCGTAACTCGCGAGGTGATGTTTTGAACGTAGTTTTCGAGTACTTGGACACCCGCCGCCGTAGCCGCATTGCCGCGAGGAGCGTAACGGAGCTGAGTGGGAACTTCGTTCACGCCGGGAACCAGTACCAGATCGGTGAGGACGGCTTGACCGATGACCTGACCTTGGTAGTCGGTGTTGAACTGGACGGTACCGGTACCAATGGTGATGTTGGAAGGGTTGAACAGTGATGTGATCAAACGGATCTCAAGGTAGTCAGGGTAGCCGCGGAAGACGTCCAACTGGGAGACCACAGCAGGGCGAGCATTCAGGTTCTGAAGACCGGCCAGGGATGTGTCTACGTCGAAAGGAATGTCCGAGATCGTGACGAAACCAGCAGCCGTACTGGCACCAGTAGTTGTGAGACCATTCAGACCGAAGAAAACCCTGTCCCTGGCTGTGGTGTCCGCCAAGAACTGTGAGAACTGCGAGTGAGCACTGTTGGGCGACGCCAACGGAACGTTCTGGAACTGCAAGAAGATGACACGGTTCTGCACATCAGTGCGAGCATTGATGCGAGGAATGTTGAGTGTGGCGACGTCCGTGTTGAGGTAGTTGTCGGAGAATGTACCCTCAACGGTCTGGATGTCGATGGGGAAGGCGAATGGCAGGGAGAACTCAGCCACGGTGTTGGTGGAGCTGGCGGGTGGTGCCCATTCAGTAGCTTCTGAGAAGAAGAGAGACAACTGGTTAAGGGTGATGGACTTGATGACCTCGAACTTCACGGCGGGAAGCACGACGGGGATGCGAAGCACTCTGATAGCGTCGTTCAGCCAAGTGACACTGCTGGGACCAGCGTAGTCACCGTTCACAACAAGGTCCGTACTCTGGCCGTGGACAACACGGGTGAAAAGAGCGGACAGAACGTCGAGACCTGCGCCAGTCTGGGGCACAAGGCGACCCTCGAGTGGAAGACGAGTCTGCGACAGAGCGGCCAAGGTGAAAGGGTTGGCTGCCGCTTGGGGACCAAGGTAGGTACCGTTGGCGTCGACGGTGACGCCGAATCGAGAAAGCTGAACTCCGACTGACGAAGGGTTGTTGATCGTTGAGTCGACAACAAGATGGATACCACCGGCCGGGTCATTGTAGGGAAGGTCAAAGGAGTTGATGATGACATCGCCCTGGAGACCGTTGAAGCCACGAAGCTGAACCTGCTTGGTCAGAGTGATGTTGCTGACGGAAATGCCGATAGCATCAACGGTGAGACCTTCGCCACTGATGGTCCACACGAAGCTGGGCTCCGTAAGAAGAACGCGGGTGAAGTCGGTCAAACGACCAACATCGGCGACCTGGAACTGGGCAGTCAAGTTGAACTGGGCACCGACATCGCCAACGGAGTTGATGTCAGGGAACTGAATCGAACCAAGGGTTGATCCCTCCCAGCTAATTGTCAAGCCCTGGGGGAACTTGATCGTAGCGTCAAAGGGACCAGCGTTGGTGATGCTACCAGACAAGGCGGTGGCAAACGAATTCTGCTGTGGGTCCAGAATGGTGATCGTGTCCAATCCAAGAATAGCGCCGTCGACAATCTTCTGTACGATGGGCTGGGCAAGAACTGGCAGCAGCTTGTTGAGTGTGGCGTCGGTGTTGAGCGGAACATCGAGCTGGCTGAATGCAAGCTGAGTCTCGTACTCGCCGATTCGGACGTCCGCCTGAATCTCGATGTTCGTGGTCGCAAACTCGAAGGCACGGTCAATGTACGCAGGAAGGCTGAAGCCAGTGTAAAGGTTGGCACGCTTGGCGAATGAGTTGACCTCACGCTCCGAAACGTCAAAGAGCTCGGGGAGGGCACCGGGGTTCGATCGGACGTCCATCAACATACCAGCAAGCTCGCTGTCTTCTTCCCGGACGAACGAGTCACGCTCCTCGACCTCAGACTCCACTGCAGAGAGACTGCGACGGTTGACATCGGGCCGGATGGCAGTGTTGGCATCCGTAGTCTGGGTAAGAGTGTAGCCACCGAGAGCAACAATGCCGTCAATGAGCGCAACGTTCTGGCCTGACTGGATGGCCAGGGCACGGACAAGCGCAAAGATGTCCGGCGGGAACAGGTTCAAGGTCAGGTCGAACAGAGGCGATCCTGTGACCGTCTTAGGCAGAGCGTTGAAGTCCAGAGGGGTGTTGATAGAAGCAACGAAAATTCCGTGAGAAGAGACGTTCGAAGCGATGCGGGTGATGGTCAAACCTGCCGAGAAAGGATTGTTGAGACCGACACGAGTTTGAGCGATGTCGTTCACAATGCCGGTGGTGTCCAAGACGGTCAGGTTGGCATACTGGACCAGGCTCTCCTTCAGACCGGGCAATGATGCGTTCAGCCTGAGTCCACCAAGAACGGGGGCGAGCGCAGCGATGTCACTGGAGCCATTGAAACCTGTAATGTTCAGCTGAGTGCTCTGACCGGCGACGAAGCGGTTCAAGGTCTGGATACCGATGGGGTCGCGGTTGGGGTCGAAGTTCGATTTGCCGATAACAGTGTTCGTTCCAATCGCCAAGTTCAAGTTGGGCAGAGTGACGTTTCCGAGTAGGACCTGGTTGTACAACAGGAAGGTGGTGTCACCGACAGACAAGTTCAAGTTCGAAGGGTTCACGAGGGAGGTGTTGACGTTGAGCTGGAGCGCATCCCGAGTACCGCCGGTGACATCAATGCTGTTGATGACGGTAGGGTACTTGGTCAGGGCCTCAAGGCCTCGCAGACCAGTCGGGACGTTGAACTTGATTCCGTTCAGTAGAACCTGACCAATAGGCGTGTTTGTCAAAGCCTTGGCGGAGCCGTTCAACTGGAAGCCAGCGGCCTGACCGTACGTGAAAGCGTTCTCGAACATGACAAGCTGTTGGTGCGCAGCATCAGTGTCGTTGGGCAGCCGAAGCGGGGTCTGGGGCAAGGTGATGTCGAGAGTACCGGCAGTCTGACCCGCACTGATGAGCTCGAGCTTGGTGGACGAGTTGGAGAAGGCGCCATCAAGGGAGCCGACGGTTGCGTTCTCGTACAAAATGGTGATCGTGTTCGAGGTGCTGACAATGTCGAGCGAGAAACCGAACGGCAGTCCGATCTGACCGGTCAAAGCCTTGGAGAAGATCTCAGGAGTCCAGGGAGCCTCTTTTTTGTAAACGAGACTGAGGTAGTCGATGCCGATCGCCTTGATGGGCTCGATGGGCTCGGGGGCCTTGAGCGGAACTTGGAGGACGAGAGCCTTGATACCACGAGACAACCAGGAGATGGTGTCACCGTTGGCCTGAGTGGTCGAGCGACCGTAGGCCACAGTGGGAAGGGTATCGCCATTGATGTAGCCGGTGAAGAGCTCACCCATGAGATCCAACTCAGTCTGGTTGTCCAAATGGGGTACCAATCGACCGGTAAGGTCGATGACGTTCCTGCCGGTTGTCAAGTTGACGTTGGTAGCCGAAGCGGGACCGAGGTACATGCCCTTGTAGTACAGATCCAAGTTCAAGTTGCCAACCTCAACACCGAAAGCCGAAGGGTTTGTCAACGCCGTCTTGACGGCGAGGGTGATGCCTCCAGCTGGATCGTCACCAGGCAATTGGAAGTCCAGAATCTTGACGTCGGTGAAGTTGGCCATGCCCTTGAAGACAACGTGCTTGCGGAATTGCAAGTTCTTGAAAGTGGGCAAGAAGCTGAAGGCGGCAACGTGAACGTTCGAGCAGTTCAGGTTCCAAGTAAACTCCTCCTGGGTGAGCAAGAACTCTGTGAACTGTCCGAAAGCTTCCTCATCGGAGATGTTGAATTGAGTCAACTGTAAAGTTAAGACAAAACATAGAACAGAACAAGTAGAGAGCGTCAGTCTCTATGCAGGAGCAAGCGCGGGTTTCACGGTACAGGTGGTACTGACCTGTCTCAAACGAGCGTGTCCAGCGGCGGCACCAACTCGACGGAGGTTGAATTCACCCAATCGCTTCTCGACCAAGTTTGGTGGTGGGGTGTTCCAGTAGACCTGTACGGGTTCCCTGAAGAAAATGTGTGCAGGGAAGATACCCGTCTTCTTGATCTGTTAGGGGGGGGGGGGTGAATCATGCGAAGAGGGTGTGGTCAGAAAGAGAAAAAGAAGGAAGCGATCGGGGAGAAGGGCTGGATGATACATACCTGACCATCCAGTGTGAGAGGGAAGGTGTCATTGGAGAGCGAAGTCAAATTGGAGCTGTAAACCTGGATCTGCGCGGTGTGGAGTGCGTGGTTTGCGATGGCCCAGAGGACTGGGATCAGGGCGATGATGAGTGCAATAATAATGATCGGAGGAGCGAGGATGACACAGCAGAATCCTAGCTTGTTGCCCTTGTACTTCCGTCCGTAGAAGCCTTTGCGAGCAGCAAGGAAACCGATGGGGGTTGTTCCGGGTACGAAGCGGCCCTCGGTTGGAGGGCCGACGGGGGTAGGAGCGTTGCGCTGCCGAAGGGCATCACGGGAGCCGTACGAGGCTGCCGTGGGTGGTCGTTCAGCCATGATGGAAGAACGGCGGAATTGAGAGCGTAGCTGTTGATATACAGTTGGCCGAGCAAGGTGAGAGCAGTCGATGTCTGAAGAAAGCGAAGACGGCGGGAGGGGAAAAGAATTGGAAGAGTGTCCGTGTGGCTGAATTAGGTGGTGCGCGAAATGAGGTCGGTATCCTTCTCAGTCCGAGATGTTTTCGTTGTTTTTGTGGAGTACTTGTGTTGGATGAGTTCAAGTTCTGTCGCTGTTGGCTTCCTGTTTCTGTGGGAAGGCGAGGATGGAGAACGAGGGACAGAGAAAGAGAGACGAGAGGGGGAAAGAGGGGAAAGGGGGGAAAAGGTGTTGACCGTGGACGCTTAGATGTACTGGACTGAACAGCTGGTCGAGCACGCAGATTTCGGCGTGATCTTAGTCCTAGCGGATGGGGGGGGGGGGGGGGGGGGGGGGGGGGGGGGGGTCGTGGTGGTCGGGGAGAGGGTGGGGACTGGTGATGGTGGCGAAGGGGAATGGAAAGGGGAAAGGGAGAGAGAGCGGTGTCAGAAAGGGAACTGAGGCTGGTAATGGTCCCACTGTAGCTGGGCAGTGTGAAAAACTGTGAGGTGCGGTCGGCCGGTGTGTGTATGTGTGTGTGGTGATGGGTCTCGGACGCCGGTAGGGGTGGATCCGTGTTGACAGCTCCAGTGCCGTTGGACGACCCACCCTTCACATGAATCAGAAACTGGCATGGTCTCAATAAACAACACTACTATCTAAGTCTAAATAGTAACTTCCCCGGGAACGCATAGAAACGAAGCTGCCTCACTACATATTCTTAACTACTCCACAAATCGATTTTATGAGTCGGGCAGTAGTGCAAAGACCGAGCCAGGAAGACCATCACGCTCGGGTCAAATTCATCGTCTCAGACTGCCCTAGGACCACAGTCACCCATTATGATATTCGGAAGCGTGTCTATACTGGCATCAGGCAGCCTGAAGCCTGAAGACTCTGATCCTCAGGGCTCAGGCAGAAAGAGAGGCTTAGATGAGTGGGATGTGTGCGGCGTCAGATGTCAGTCGGGTCGACAGGGAGAGAGTGTGCAAGTGCTGAGAAATCGCTCATGCCCCTAAAAAACTAAGAGCCTGAAAGCTTTGAGCCACCGAAAAAAATAAAGTCGCGATCATGCCTGTATGTATATATGCATTACAACACTGACGCACTGACCACTGGAGTGAGTCCAATCTGGTCTGGCCAGAGGTCATCTGAGATAGGGTCTCATTGTCCGCCGCCAGCTGCCGCCCAAGTCTCAAGATGTATGACATTCTAAGCATGTAGAAAGCGATGGCCTATATATCATCGGAGCGTCGGGGAAAGGCTCTGTGGAGGGTGATCATCGAAGGTCGTGGCGACGAAGCCTGGCGGAACGCGCGTACATATGCTCTACCACGAATGCGCTCCATTTCCTAATTCCTACCCACACCGAGATCTTTTCTTCCGCCAGTGTCAGAGCGTCAGAGGGTCTTGACCAGACCTCATGCAGTCTCAATATCTGGTTGATGAACCTGGCAGTTCCCACCATCGGACCATCTCATCCATTCTTCCCCTGCCGAAATTGCTCATCAGAGGACAGCCACCCAGCAGCCCCTACTGCCCATGTGCCGATTTCTTGATGCCCTGACGTGACAATACATACCGTCATTTCTCTGCCATAATCGACAGGCACTACAACGCTAACGACATGAAGCACATTGAAGCTACAAAAGGTAAGAACAAGAGTAGAATAATGATGATGTGTTCACAGTGAGTGAATAATGTTTCAAAAGATCTATAACTTATGATGAGGGGATTTCGAGACCGGGGAGCGGCGTGGGAGCGTGAGATCTTGGGGCGCGGGGTCCACTCAGAGCGGGGTCCACTGCGTTGGGACTTCAGAAACTCCCCGGGAGACCCTAGCAGAGACATGCTGTAATTAGCTGTCCACCCCCCTCAACTCATCTCATTATCATTCACTGCGTTCCCTGTACTATCACGGGCAACAGCGCTCTGCCTCAGCGCTCAGCACACACACCACTACAGAGCACATACAGCGTACAGACAACTACTATACATACTGTGGAGACCAATCTCGGATCCCTAACATCACTCTGCTTGTCCTCTCCCATCACTGCCCTCTCTGCGTGTGGCGCCGGTTGTGTGAAGAAAAGAAGGATTCCAGGAGCTAAAATTCGGTCTGTGAAAGGATGCGGGACGCATCACGCAGGACGATGATCTGCGATCTGCAAGACTGCAACCTGCAAGCTGCAAGGCTGCAAGCAGCTGCAATTTGCAAACCTTCTTCGAGTCCAGGCGCATACGGCGTATGTCATATTGTTGGGCGCAGAATATACTACAACGTACTACTGAGAAAAAATCTCCTCCGTTCTCAGTTCAGTAGTGTAGTTAGTCCTCCACGCCTCCACCCCCGTGCGTCGTTCATTCGTTCCCTCATGCCTCATGCCTCTACACTAATTACGAACTTGCCTCATCGCCTCGTCGCTCTGAACGATAATCTGCTTGCTGCCAACATTCTGCCGCTGCTTCCGCCTGGCGAAGGGGTGCGAGCTCCCATATGTACTCGTAGGCAAGCAGGCTGTCGTTGGGGCAACTTGATTGGAGAATAACATTGTGCAGGCGCGCAAGGAGATATAGAGTTATGGGGAACGCCATACTGCTGTGAAGCGTGAAGGCGTGAAGGCGGTCGAATGAAGCATGTGTTGCCTAGATCTTGTCGAGTACGTAGTTCATTAGTGGGCAGTGAGCGGTGAGCCTCGCAGACCGCAGTTACATCCATGCTCATTGCTCCATGCTCATGTTAGCTGAGCGCTTCTCTGAGGCGCTCACTGCCATAGCTGACTTTCTGCCGCTTGGATCCCGACGAGTGCGTAGAGACACACGGCTACCTTGTGTCTGATCTTCGCTCTAACAACACGGTACGTGCACCTGTATCAGCGCTCAGCAAGCGGGCCTGGGTGAAGGATCTGGCTAACCCCCGTTGGCGGACCTTTTACGGGCGGACAGTTGCACTGATCCCGGTGCAAAGAAACAGTATGCTAACGAGCTGATGGGGCTGCGCACTTGGATTCGCGAAATCGCAAAAGGACTACATATACGTCAAGAAGGAAGACGCGCGAGTTCCATCCCCCCCTCCCCCACCCCTTTCGCTACGTCCCGCGCAGACTAAACCTCAAAGCCCCTGCGACAAGATATACAAGAAGCCATGAGCTCTCGAGGACCTACCGTATTCATCACTGGTGGTGCCGGCCACATCGGTCGCGCCATTGCCAGGGAATGGATCACACGACACGCTCAAGCCATCGTCATCTCGGACATCGATCAACAGTCCCTCGACGCGGCCGTGTCTGAATTGACAGAGGCCGCCGCCTCAAGCTCAACTCCCACGCGGATCAAGGGTATCAAGGCCGATGCCTCCGTTTGGTCGGAGATCAACGACGCCCTCGAACAGACTGTCGCTGATTTCGGCTCGGTCGAGTACGTCTTCGCCAATGCCGGCGCCGTCAAGAACGTCTCTATCGATCTCTCCGAGCCCTCTGAGCCGAGTGAAGAGTGGTACAGCCTCTTCAACAGCCACTTCAAGACCACCCTCAACACCATCCACGCTGCCATCCCACGCCTGGCCAAGTCAAACGGGCCCGACAAACTCCTGGTCGTCACCTCCTCCGCCTCGTCCTTCAGTCGCTTCTCGTTCAATCCTCCGTACGGCATCGCCAAGACGGCCATCAACCAAATCGTCCTCAACTACACGGAACTCTTGCCCGCTGGTGTCCGAATGACTGCATTCGCTCCTAACTGGGTCCTGACGCCACAGATCGCTCCCCTGGCCCCCTTGCTCGCTGGTCCCAAGACCATCGAAGAGACGATTAAAGCTTTTTTCTCGCACGTAGACGACCCGACGGCGAACGGCATCGTCACTGTCCACGAGCCTGAGGGAGGTCTTCACAACGTCGAGCCTTACTACGTCAATCGGTCGGATTCCTCAATCAAGATGGCTCACATCCTTGAGGGTATCCGGAAGCAGCAGCAGCAGTAACGGCAGTAGGAAGCAGCACAACCAGATCAGGGTGGAGGAGAAGTCTTCGGCTCAGCTACGACATAGCACATGTTCAGATGTTCACAATGGAGGTTTGCAATGAATTACATTTCGTTACTTTTATGTCCTGAAGATGCCCAGCAGGGACACATGTAGAGAAGCCCAATCAGCAGGTCCGAGTCACCCAAGGGCGAGTGAGTAGTTACAGGCAACGAGTGATGAAGCAGGCCACATGGAGTACAAAATGACCTCATCGGCGGCATGAAACTCACTCGACCTCGTCCGCTTCCATCCAACGACCCGCCTTGACGATGCCTATAAAAGCGCTCTTCTGTCCTCCTATACCCCCCCTTCCCACATCTTTCCCCGTCCCTACTACTTCTCTCAGCCCGTGGCGCTTTCTAACAAATGGATGCAAACAGCAAACCCGCCTGGCTCCAACGCCTCCCCTCCTCGACCCAGTATCTAGCATTCACACGTACACACCCTCTCTACAACCTTCACCGCGCAGCTCCTCAACCCTCGACGTTCTTGCTATCCCACCACCACGGAAACACCAACAAGCTCGCCTCCTATTCCTCCTCCTATCGAAGACTGCTCCATACGTCATCGAGGGCGTACCAACAGCCCGCCGGGATCGATAGTACGGGAATCCCACCTCCCCGTCCGACACCCGAGACCAGCTCTTCGAACACAGGAACTCGTCCGCCTACCGGTCCTATCAAGCCTAAAGGCGGTCTCTTCGGCTGGGCTCTCGGCTCTGGCTCGAACTCGAACTCGAACTCGAACTCTGGCGGTGGTTCAGGTTCTTCGGATCAACCCCCTAAAGGAATTGCCTTCCTCCGCAGACACCCCGTCCTTGCCGGTGCCTCCTTCGTCATCTCCCACCTCGGAGTCGGATGGCTCTTACTACCCCCGACATACTTCTTCCTCCACCACGTCGCCCCTGGAGGCGCGACCAGCATGCTGGCGGGTCCACAAACCGCTTGGGCTCTCAACAAACACGTGCCAGACTCGATCGCAACCTCCGTACCCGGGTTTTCTAGCTGGGCCGAAGAACATGTACAGGGCGATAAAGCTACTTTCGAGGACGTGATCGAGTACATGGCGCGGAACGCCAGCATCATGGCTTGGCGCGGCGCGCGGTCGACCATCAACCTCGTTCAGCGCGGTCAGGGTGACAAGTCCGGAGAGAGCGCCAAGAAGGAGCTGAAGAGGGAGGAAGAGATCGCGGATGAGGCCGTCAAGTCGCTCAAGGGCAAGGACGACGGTAGCGCGAACAAGGTGACTCGCAATGCGCTCGACAAGTTCGGGTTCTCCAAGCGGGCTCAAGATGCAGCGAGCGAGATTCGATTCGCACAGATTCGCGACGCAATCTCCGCCTACGTGTTCGTCAAGACCCTTCTCCCACTCAGAATCCCTCTTTCGTTGTGGCTCGCTCCAAAGCTCGGACGAGTCTTCCTGGCTGCCATGTCAAAGCGTCGAGCAGTCGCTTAAACCCCTATTTATATCTCCCTCTCGCCTCACTTCTTCCCTCTCGCTCTTTGCCAAGGAACAGCAATGTACTCTCAGCATCACGCAGCAGTAATAATAACATGCAGTAGTATTGACATTGAGAACCACAGTCAAGCAGCCGCAGTTAGCGTAGCCCTTCTCATCGTGACCAGATTCTGCACCGGCCGACTCCGCAACGAGACAAGCACCCGAGAGCTCGCCTTCATCATATACGTCTCGCTCGAGATCGACTCTACATCCAGCGGCTTCAGGGCCAATTGAGGTAGCGGCAACGAACCGTCTCGCAGTGGAATCAGCGTAATGTCCAACTGGACAGACTCAGACCCAACCACCAGTGTACCACGAGTGGAGCCGCAGATCAGCCACGTATCCAAATCGGATACGATGTCGTATAACAAGATTGTGCGATCCTGCTCTTGCTCCTGATCCTGCTCTTTGGAGGTCGTCCCCCCAACGATCGGACGAAGGTGCGACCACCGCTTCGTGCTCACAACCGTGAAACGAGCCCGGACAGGCTGACCACCTTGCAACTCCAAAGTCGAAAGGGACGCCGCTTCTCCAGGAATCTTGCCGGTCCCGCGAGCAAGGAAGTCAAAGTTGACCTCATTCACCAGATCCATACTCGGCACCTCGACAGGGATGACAATCGTCTGCCACGCGTCGCCCTCTTCCTCGTCGGCACTTCCACCAGCAACTGAGGTGTCCAGAATAGCCTGGTAGCGGAGCGTGAGCTCGAGGATCGTCGGACCGCTTTTGCCTGCCTCCCTCACAGCCGACGTAGGAGATAACCGGAAAACAAAGGACGCAGGCTGTTTAGGCGCGACCGCAACCGACTGAGACCCGCCCAACATCGGAGACCGGACGACGTACCGCTCCACTGCAGCCTCCTCCTCATCCGAACTCGCCTGCCGCTTCTTCTTGACAGAAGTAAGCGTAGGACTCTGAATCCTCAATCGACTCCCACCCACGCTCGTGATGGTAAACTTGCACAACATGTAATCCCGACGGAAGAAGTCCTGCGCATTCACGCCCAATGGCAACGAAGCGAGTAAATCCTGCACGCGTCGGAACTGTCGTCTGAGCGGTGCAACAGAAGTAGAAGACGACGACGAATCTACCGCTGAAGTCACACCCCCGCCGCCGCCGCTAGAGTAGTAGTCGATACTCAGCATGAGCGGGATCGTACCGAGCGAAGCAGCCTCGAGTAAAGGAAATCGCAACCGAACCACCGAGCGCGCAGGCACATTCTTCAACTGCACCTTATCACTTCCCGACGCCGAAGGTAACACCAGCTCCACCCGACCCCCCGCCGCCGCCGCCGCCGCCACATCGTCGTCCGAGCCTGAGACCAGCTCAGCCTCGCCTAGACCAGACATCGCAGTCGAGCCACCCCCGGCAGCGTCGTGCAGCATCAACAACGTCACATCCGCATTCTGGACCATATTCCGACCAGTCCGAATCTCAATGATTCCACACCGACGTTCTCCGAGTCGGATCACCTCCGGTAAGCGAATCGTGGCCTGAAGCGCCTCTGCATCTTCAGGAATGTGCACCAGGAAGGGCATCCCGGAGCGTAAGCCGGAGAATAGGCCCATCGAGGCCGGGACGCCCCTCGAACCTTGCGAGAAGAGCATCCGGCCAGGCGCATAGGCAGTGTTCACATCCGCACTCGACGAAGGCGTCGAGTGAGGCAGCAAAGGAATCTGGAAAATGACCTTCGCAATCCGGACTTGGGCCACATCAACAGCGTACGTCCCCGTAGCAGAGCTCGCACAGTACAGCTGAACAACCTGATGTTCGTCCATCGATGACGAGGTGCCTTGGAGAACAATCTTGCCGCTGGTGAACCAGAGTTGTTCGCGTTCCCCATTCGTCAGACACAGACGCACATCATCAACGCGCAGCTCGATGCCCAGTGCCGATCGAATTCGAACCTTGAGTAAATGGCCATCCGTCTCGAGTACACGGGTCGAGGCCTTGGAAGTTCCCGGGTGTTCGGTATCAAGCTCCAATTCGCGCGTGGCCGTCCTTTCCGCAGGCAAGACTTCAAACGGCGAGAATCCAGAGACCGCAACCTCTTTGTCTAAAGAAGCAGCAGCCGACCGGAGCGCAGCAAAGACCGTACTCTCATCGATCACGCTACTGAGCTCGCCCTCCTCCTCCTCCTCCTTCGACAAAGCAGGAGCAACAACGTAAACCCCAACCCCTCGACTCTTCGCACTAATACTCGCCCTCAGCCAAGCAACCACAGCTCCCACCCAGACCCGATCCCGAGGCAATCCCAAAGCAGCATGACACCGCAAGTACTGCCCCCGCAGCACAGCCTCCATCGCCGCCCACCCACTCCCAGCAGCAGCCACCGCTCGCATCACACTCTGACCAGAAATAGGCACAGGCCCAGAAATCGTAGGCGCGCATGAATCCGCGAGCGGTCCCAGAGCAGTGTACGCCTCCCTCCATCGGGCCCGAACGAGGTCGAGCGAAGTCAGGATGATACGGAGGAACAGGACCTGTCGACGTCGGCCCATTGTGCCCGCCGAACCGGAACCGGGACCACTGCCTGCGGAGCCCGCGACCGAGCTCGGGACCGCAGAGAGAGAACCAGCCATGGGTGCGGTTGAGGAAGAGGCGAGCATCGAAGCTGACAGGACTCGTTCCGTCAGGGACGAATATCTCAGATCGAAAATCTCCCGGCTGGAGAACAGGGACTTCACAGCATCCGGGATCATCGAGGCTGCCGCTGCTTCATCTTGCACCTGAACTACCGCTGCCCTTCCCTTACCGGCGATCCGAGAAACACCACCACCACTACCACAGCCGGTAAGCCAAGGTTCCTCAGCAGGAAGCCAGCCGACAAGAATACCCATCCGATCCATCTGACGTCGTGCAACTTCAAGCATCTCAGCCCGAGCAGCATGGAACGCAGGAGAGGTCTGAGTAGTCTGTGCCGAGCTCGAGGACGGAGACGACGTCGCCCCAAGATTCAACGATGACGAGGACGCATTTGCAGACGTTGAAGAAGATTCGCCTTCCCCTCCACCACGATCAGCAACCCAGCTGTCGCACGTCCGGGAGAGTTGTAGCGCAGCTTGATACGTCCATACTTCCGCTTCCAAATTAGGAATGGATGGAGATTGCTGCTGCTGCGGTTCGTCTTCTTGATCTTGACTCCCCTTCGCAAATACGGGGGTTTGGTCATCTCCCTCGGCCGCAGCGTCCGCTGCCGACCTGCGAGACGCGGCCTCCTTCCTATCGCGCTCACGGACCAGACTACGACCAATATCCCGAACCTCATTCGCGCCCTCTTGAAGGACATGCAGAACCCTGTTCAGATAGGCTCCCTGGATGGTCGCTCTCCTGGTATACAGCGCTATCCGGAACTCCAAAGCTGCCGATGACTCTGCGGGCAAGGCTGGAAGGAGATCGGTTGGGTCTACCAGAGTAGGGGTCGAAGGGCTGATGAAGGATTGGTTTGCGGCCTTGAGGAGGGCCGGGTGAGGCATGGGAAGGGTGATCTGTGAGATTGCCGCAGAGAGGATAGTCGCCCCGGCGGGAGCGAAGGGATCATGTCCGCCTGCATCACCAAGAGTAGAGAGAGATAGAGGCGGTAAGCGAAGTGAGGACACGAGGGGGGGTTCCATTGAGAGACTCGATGTCACGTACCGAGGACGAGGCGCATGTAGGTATCTGCGACGCTGTTCCAACCTTCGAGGGCATCCTCCCATAAACCCAGCCCTTCCAAGCAGCGCAGAACAAAAGCCTGAGACTGGATGTAATGCGCAAACAATCTGGAACCTTCATCCTGCTGATCCCCCTCTGTTGGGAGGGAAGCGGAAGAGGCCCAGTATGGCGAGGCAGGCCCAGGCTCGAGCTCCTCAATGGCACTGAGTAAAGCGCGAATGCTGGCCATGCGTGTCTTGAGGATGACGCTGAGGGAGTTGGAGGAGCATTCTTTGAGACGGGTGAGGAGGTCTATGAAGATGGTGGGGTCGAGTTGGGCTGATGCGGTGCGAGGGGTGGTTGGTAGGTCGTCGCCTACGGATGAGGCGCGATGGGGGATGGCGGGTCGGGAAGGGATGGGTGGAAGACGAGAGATGTGTACCACCCTAGCGCCAAAGGAAGAGGAGGAGAAAGAGGTGATCAGTCGCGAGGTTGAAAAGGGGAGAGAGAATGAGGAGGGAGGGTTATCATTCTCACCGTTCCCTCTTGTTTGCGTTGAAATCGGCGCGCATCTTCTCGAGCACTGCAGAAGCTCCTTTGTTCTTGCTTGCGGTCATGCTGCTGAAGAAGCCGCCAGTCCCACTTGTAGAGCCTGTGGAGGTACGTGTGGGTTTAGGTTTCGGGGGTACGGCAGGAGCAGGAGCCGAAGCATTAGCATTCGCGGTGGTGCCTGGTAGATCCTGTGTAGCTGCAGCGGGCGGTGTTCCTGCTGCTGTTGTGGTGTCGTCGTTGTTGTTGTTGCTGCTGGGTTCGGAGGTGGTTGAGAGATCGGGCATGCCTTCTGGTGGAGTGATGAGGATGATGAGGAACTCTGGCTCTGAGAGTGCTGGTAGAGAAGAGTGCTTGTCTGACTTGGTCCCGGAGCCAGATGATGTTCCGTTCGTTGTTGTTCCATTTGACGCTGTTGTTGTTGGTGTTGATATCGATGCTGGTACTGCCTGAGGATCGACCTGTGGATCGTCGTTGAAGCCACTTGCGCTGACCTGGAGTGCAGCTGAGAATGCGCCGATGCCGACTAGCCATGATCTGATGTCGTTGCGGATGGTGGAGCGGTAGGTGTCTGAGTCAGGACAGAGGACGAGGTAGAGATGGACGAAAGGGTAGGCTGGGTCGAGGATCTGTGATGTTGCGTTCTGGGGTGCAGTTGGGTTGTATCGATGGTGCTGGATCTGCTGTGCGCGAGTGTGTGCGAGGCTGAGTGGTTCGAAGGAGAGCGGGAGTGACTGGATGGTGCGGATTGGATTCGTTGTTGTTGTTGTTGAGGAAGAGGAGAGTGAGAAGGAGTGGCTGAGCGGTGGATCTGGTTTCCAGTGAAGGTTGTGGAGTGGCAGATGGGGGGCGAGGGTGGTGAACAGATGGCCGGGCAGTGCTGAGTGCATGAGTGCTGTAGTTGCAGCGTATGTGACACTGGCTACGGGTGTCCCAGGTGGTCCAGCACCAGCACCAGAAGATGGAGAAGGAGGAGGAAGCATGACTGCTGAGCGAATCTTTCCTTGTCCAACAGCAGATGGACGCTCTCCCTCTGTGTGCTGCTTGCGAATTGCGACGATGGCTGGCTCAAGCTGCGGGGGCTCTTATCAAGACTCTCTTTCAATGCTGTCAGGGTCACGATAAGCAGTACATCAACCACCACCTCATAGCAAGTCGCCGCCTTCCAACAAGTGCCGCACGTTCTTTTGTTGTCTGCTATGGATGAATGTACTGGCGAGGGGGAAGCCAAGAAAGGTTGCTCACAGGGAAGGAACTCGCTTCAGCAGCGTCGTCGTTCAGCAGAGGGAGCAACAGAGATAAATAGCCAGGGACACTCACTTACACCTTTCATTCGCTCACATCTCTGTCCCTCCCTGCTCTCATAGACACAGCTCTCTTACTTACACCATGCAGATCAACACTTTAATCCTCACCACCCTCTCCGCGCTGCTCATCACCTCAGCATCAGCAGCCTACACCTTCCGCTGTGAGTGTATTCCTCGTTCACACATCTTCATCAACAGGCCAGCTCAATCTCTTCTTATCTATACAGGCTCGTCCAACTGCGATGCAGACCCAGCTCTCACACTCGCACAGACCACCTATGCCTGCACTCAGTGCAAAGGCACCATGACAGCATCCGTCTGCACCAACGTCGTCCTCGAGTGCTTCGGCTACAACTGCAAGAGTCAGGGCCTACTCGGCTGTCTCGGCAAGAACTGAATGAACTGCTCTGTATCTTAAGTACACTTGTCTCCCGCAATCTTCATTCTTTCCTCACGGTCTTCTCCAACCCAACCCCTGCAGTCCGCAACTCGGTCAAAACGAGGACGAAGTGAGCAAAGTCGAAGGAGCAGCAGCAGACGACTGCGCCCGACCATGCTTGATCCCATCCAGACCTCCTACACCCACACCCACTACTGTCCCCTGTGACGACGACGACGACGATAACGACGACGAAGGAGATCCACGAGCACCCATCATCCGCACCGCCTGACTCGCCCCACGCACATGTCCACCACTCCGCATCTCCACCACCTCCCGCAGCGGGACCCGACCACCCACCAGCGCCAAATCAGGCGCCGCAGAATTACTCCGACTCCGACTCATCCCCATCCCCATCCCCATCCCGCTCTTGCTCGAAAACGCGCTCACCTCCGACCACTTCAAGGTCACATACGCACGGTCGGCAGCACTCAGACAACCTAGAGGTAGCTCGATCAGAGCCTCCTTCTTGTCCACTACTTCGTTCGGATGGACATCGGCGCTCGTAGCAGGCGCCCACGCCGCACGAGCCAGCACTGCGATGTTCCGTGCCGCCTGTCCATTCGCCGGGGGGGGGGGAGGGATCAGAATGGTCAGCACTATGCGGAAGGCTGGGAACGAAATCGCGACTCACCAATCGTCTAGAAGGGACGAGCGCAGCTCGAATACAGTGATTATAACTCCCATCAACACTCTCCCTCACATTCTCCGTCGTAGGCGGCCACTGGTACTGCCAAGTCCGAATCGTAAGCCCACCACCCACCTCCGCATCCGCATCAGCCATACCCCAAAACAAGATCGAATCGTCCTCCTCCTCAGCAATGGTACTGCTGCTCAGCCCCAACGAGCCCACAGCAGACGCTGAACGGTTCCGCTGGAGTGGGAGCGGATTCGGATACGGTTTGGACCGACTTGCTTCCCGTCTGCTCCCACCACCTGTCGGAACGAAGTCCATCTCCTCCACCACTTCCTCCGTCGTCAACGCCAAGCCGAACGTAGTCACGCTCCCATCCGAAACACTCTCCCCCCCACCAACCGGAATGATGAACGTCGACTTCTCCGACATCGCAACCAACTGCGCCGGTCCGAGGAGCGGACCGATAGTAGGAGGGTCCCCCTGCGTCATATGCTGCCTAATAGAAGCAATAGACACGCCCTTCCGGAGAGGTCGAGCAGGCTTGTAACTGTCATTCGACATCTTCTGCTTGCCTCCCAACACCGAGGAGAACCCACTCGATGACGGAGGAGGAGGAGGGAGCGACTGCATCCCGCGTTGTGCAGAGACATGATTCGTCCGATCCAGTTCGGGAACTTCAGGTAGTAGTGCAGTTTTGCGCAACGCTAACGGACTGTCGGCAGAGTCCGAAAGTGTGCTGTTGCTTCGATTATGCCGGGTAGCTGATATGGTCCTGCTGACTGTCTGCTCGGATACGGACCTCGTCAACATCGGCACTCGGACGCTCGGCGAGGGCTCGTGAGCACCTCGTCGATGATCCTCCGTCAACGGCTGAGCATCATTCTTCGTCGGCGAGTCGAAGATGGACGTCTTCATTATCGGTGAAGTGGGCGTCGTCCGGCTGTTGTCGAACGAAGCGCTATTCCAAATCCCAGAAGAGAGAATCAGATCCTCCTATGAACCCTCTCCATATCCAAATCGAATGACTACTCACCCTAAAGCGACCGCCTCGGACCGCCTCATCAAGTACACCTTCGGCACAATGGCATCTTTAAACCGCGGAGCCTCCGACAGCAAGAACGCAAGCCACTCGCTCGAGTTCCGTAACCAAACCAAGTCGCCCTCCTGATCCACATACGCACACCTCCATTCCGCCACCGAGGAGGAAGACGAAGACGCAGCAACAACAGCGAGCGAGTCAAAGGTCGGAGGTGTGATGTACATCTGGTGGTGGTGGGCGGTAGACGTAGTTGTGGTAGAGTAGGTCGAGGACGCTGTACTACTGGCGTTCGAATTGCGACGGGAGGACGTCGAGGATGGGACGAGCAGTTGGGTAGCATCGCCGATGAGCTGAGAGAGTTGAGGCGCAGCTTCACACTCGTAGTGAAGCAGGTGGAAGAATTTGGGACCTTTGGCGTGAATGGCTTCGACGTCGAATCGACCGACCTTCACGATCAGCTTCTTGCGAGCTTTTGTCATCTGATGTGGATGTAATGAAGAGATTGGTGGAAAGCGAAGGTTAGAAAGCGGAGTGGGAAGAAAGAGAAGGGAGCTAGACACTGAAGAAGAAGGAAGAGGAGGGAAGGGTCAGATATAACCAAATGGAGTTCCCTTCACGTTGGCCCTTTTGGACAAGCGCCCCCCCCCCCCCCCCCCCCCCCCCACTTTGACCCTCTCCATCTCTCATCGAAGAACAGCGAGCGACGCAATATCTTGTGCCCTTCTGAGTGGAAATCCATCGTTGCAGCGAGCAGTGCGCTAAATGAATGACATCCATTGAAGCACGACCCTAAAAAATCCCCGCGCTCGGACCGTGTGTCTTTGGGGGCGTTCCCACCCCACTCAGATCGATCCCACTCCCCTCAAGTCGGGCGTTCTCATTCCGGCTGTCGCAGCGGTTTGTGCATTCGATTTCCATGCGCCTCATCGTTGGGATCCCCCCTCTCCCCCCCCCAAAAAAAACACAGTTGGTGAGAAGTCCGACAGTAAGTCGCAAGGAAGAAGAAACCCCCCCATTCACTCATTCTCCATAGATCTCCCGTCGAATCGCATCAACCGCCTCCTGCAACGCGACATTATGCGCCTCCTCCCTCTCCCTCTCCTTCGGTCCCACAGGAGGAGCACTACCACCCCCAATTCGCGGTCTCCCCAACTCAGCCGAACGAAGGACCTCAGCCCGATGGACAGCAACGAGGGCTTCGAGCATGTGCACCGTATCCGTACTTCCGCACAATACCGCTGTCGACAGACCGGGAACGCCGCCTAGGCTGAGACAGACCGTGGCGTAGAGGAGCATCTGGGCTGTCCATCGAGTCGATCGGATGGCCTGGTTCAGTTGACTTTCTCCTTGTCCGGCGGCGGAGGTGGGTGAGAGGGGAGGCGAGATCGATGTTGGGGGAAGATAGGTGTTTAGGATTTGGACACTCTCCAGGACGGAAGCCCGAGTTAAGAGCGATGGATTGCCCGTCAGGATCCAGAAAGCTTGATATGTCATTGGTTGGACTTGAGTCGGGTCGTCCGTCTCCGGCTGGGAAGCCTCCAACTGCCTCGGTTCAACTGAGTCCACCTGATCCCTCACAAGCTGCTTGAGTGGACCATCCGCAAGATCCTTCTGAGATTGGATCCGGCCCGCAATGTCGGCAAAGTCATTAGGACTCAACGTCGGCGACAAGATGGAGAAGAGGGACACATCATGCAATGTCGAATTGTGCCATCGGTTCTGCAAGATGGTCGGGGCGATCGGGTAGGTCGGTAGATGATTGCCAGCAAGGGGCGTACTGGGCGTCGTAATAAACCGCGTGCGCAAGACTTGCAAGATACGAGGATCATACACATTGCTGAGCCCAATCCGTCTGATCCAGCCTAGTCGGACGAGATTCTCCATCTCGCGCCAGGCTTCGACTGTGTCCTCGAGGGAGTCAAAGGGGGAGTGGAGGAGGTACGAGTCGATGTAGGGCTCTGAGACCGACGTTCGGGGTCGGAGATGAGGGTAGAGCGTCGAGCCTGGAGCTGGGTAGGCTGGTCCGTTCGTCCCTGAGCTGCTAGTCTCGTGTGGAAGTAAAGACACAGCAGCGTCGGAAAGCACATCCAACGGCGACTGGTTCGAAGTCGCCCCAACGCCGGTACTCCCAGACAAATCCCTCTGTTTACCCTTCTGATCCAACCCCACTCGCTGCTGTCGCGAATCCCCAAAGGGAGGCGCAGGATGAGCCTGTCTCCATTCTTCGTCCGTCGCCAAATTCCAGAGACTCAATGCAAAGCTCTTCCGAACAGCAGCCGCTGCTCGATCGGTACGTTCGTATGCGACCGGCTTGGACCAATCTTGACCTGCCGGCGGGGTACACTTGGTCTGAATCCAGAGCTGGGATCGCGTGAGACCTTGCAGATCTGGGTCTTCAGCGGAAGATGCGGAGAAGGAAAGGGCGTCACGGATGCCTTGACCGACAGCAGCTTCGTCGTAATGCTTCAGCTGGGCGGCAGTGTCGATAGCTCGGAAGCCTGCTCGGAGGGCCGCAAAGACGAGGGGTGTAGATGCAGCTCCCTTCCATGCCGTACCGTAGATGATCGAAGGCATGGGAATGCGCGGACCGAGCGCATGCTGTCCTTCACCTGCTGTTGCCATGGTACTGCTGCGTCGATGCGCTTGATTTGATGGAAACTTGATCGGGTTCAGCTGGAGGGAACAGGAGTTGACGAAGAGGCTGCTGGTAGATGACCACACCAGTGTTCGACTGAGGCGCATACACTGGAGCCTGTACACGGGGGTTTGGGAAGGGGAGGGCGACGCCTGCGTTTATGTATCGTCGAGGCGGGAACGTGCCTACATCAACCAGCAGCAGCGACACGGGGGAGAAGCGGCGGCGCGTCCAGCAGCTTCAGAGTGGTCTCGTTGCCAAAATGTTGCAGCATCGCCTGGACAGCTTTCGTGAGCGCAGGTTGCGATGGTCCATGCATGCATGGCGTGCTCGACCTTCGTTGCGCAACGATGAGGAAGGTCATCAACCATGCTCATGCTCATGCTCATGCTCATGCTCATGCTCATGCTCGTCGGCTATAGGATAGGAAGAGGGTATATTTCTGTGGACTCGTGTCTAGACTCTAGAGATTCGGAAGCTGAGACGTACGTATAACAGCACTGGCTACTTCGATGTGCCGGCCCGTAAGAACGTTCAGCAGTAGACCAGGCATCTGCCGCGCCTGACCCAGATGGACACCATAGCCATGGAAGATCTGATGCAAACCAGCAGGGACCGATCGGACGCGATACACCTGATGTTCGCACCTAGACCCAGCTCCCGTCCCCTCCTGATCGGATGCTTGACCCTCCCTCGTACCCGTGCTCGATGAGCCCTTAGCCGATCCGCCGTCCTCAGGCTCGAGTTGGATCCCAGCCGGGACCCGCGCCGGATCCTTCAGACGCAGCATCAGCCCAAACAACGGCAGATGATTCAACAGTGCCAATCCGACCTCCAGCACCCCCGCCCTCACTCCCACCCGCATCCACTCCGCCAGCGCAAACGGCAGGTAATACACCAACACCGTCGGGAACAAGAACGCCAGCAACGTGAACAAGATCGTGCCCAACAGCCGCTGATCGAGCTCATACTCCGCATCATCGACCCGGCCACCCCTGAGCGCGTTCCGTTTCTTGCCTCGGAAGACTTGGAAGAGGACGTCGATGGTGTACAGGAGCCAGGCGTAGATGGAGCGCGAGACGAGGTAGATGATGTGGATGTGGATCGTCCAGAGTACGAGGGCGTCGGCGCAGAGGGCGAGGATGAGCGTCAGACCGCCCCATTGACCACATAACCCAATGAAGTCGACGAGCGTAGATAGCGTATCGGGCATTCCTAGACCGAGTCCCAAGCTCCCTGTCGACCCTCCTGGTGATGGTTGAAGGACGACCTCATTCCAGAGCTGCGTAGTACCCGAATACATATCCCCAAAGAAGCGCGCCAGCTCCGTATTGAGTTTGAGACCCGCCGGCCAATGTCCCAACCAATCTAGCATCCTCATCAGATCCTCCACCGTATGTTTCTGAAGTGAAGTCGAGAGCCAAGCTGCGATAGCGACCCGATTGAGACGAAGAAAAGTACCCACCGCTCGACCGAGGATGAGATCATTCGCGACGAGCCAGATCCCGTTCCAGACAGACATGTAAGAAGGACTGATCGATCGAGTGGGTAGTGTTCCTTCTATTCTCAGTGTTCGTAAGTTTCGAGAGATGACGGGCCAGAGGAGAAGTTGGCCGAATCGGGTGTTGAGTTGATGGGCGGTTGCGAAGATGTCGACCAGGCTTAGTGGGGGGCGACGTCGATGCGATTGGAATGGGAAGGGGCTGACGAGTAAACGACGAAGGAGGATAATGGTGTGGAAGAGGGAGCTGAGTGTGCTCTCGTAGATCGGACGGAAAGCTCGATCCCAGATTTGTTCTTGGAATTGAGTGACTGCGCTGGGACGCGTGGTATCGGTATCGCCATCTGCGAGACGATGATGATAATCCTGCAGACTAGCGGCGGCCTCATTCATCTGAGAAAGTATTCCATCCCAGAAAGAGTGTGAGCGATTGGCAAGGGGACCCAGGTCCAAGTATCAAAAGCACAAACTCACAAGATCAACCGCCAGTCTGAGATGAGCCTTCGCTCCCTTGGGTTGTCGCAATTCCACTTGCCGTACAGGATCCGCATCGACACTCGCTTCGAGAGCCCGCTGCAACATGACCGCGACCGACGGCCGAGTCGAGGAGGAGTTCTGACGGGAGGCTGACGAAGGTTGATGATTCGGTGTGAGTAGATTGAGAGCTGGTGCGCCTGGTGGAGGAGGGGCGACGGGATGGAGGGAGAGGTACTGGAGGGAGTCGGGACGAGGTGGACGATAGTGGAAGATCTGAATGGGGGTTGGATTACTGTCGGCCAGGAGGTCATGTCCTCTGAGCCTGATGAGGGAGAAGAGGGAGTTGACTTCAGATGTAAAAGGAGAGCAAAGGGGGTCGGTTGTGTGGGACGGGGACGCACTTCAATTGAGTGAGTTGGATGGCTCGTCTTTGTCTGGACCTCAACCTTGACCAGAGCGGGATTTGGGACCGGGTATGCTCTGCACCATCGATTGCGAGGACCATCTGTAAGGATGTCTTGCTGTCCCCGTCCCGAGCTCTAGACTTGCCCTTGTCGCTCCGAACAGTTGAGGATGCGCGCCCTTCTTGATCCGAAGCGGACGGAAGGCTCAGAGATCCTACATTTTGAAGCGGGGGGACTCTCCTATTCCTACGCACGCCTATCTCCTCCGACCCGACCGCATTCTCGACAGCCCCGACGACGACTACGATGAGGCTGCGAGTGTCCTCTTCGGAGTGAACCCATCCGAGGAGAGTCCTGCTGGGTGAGGATGAGGAGTTGCTACGCGGTCGAAGGAGCAGGCGATCATATTCCTGAGACGAGAGGAGATCTTCAGGCAGGAAGATACGCACTCGCATCTCACTACTACTTCCAGCTACCCTGCATGCCCTTTTCGACCATCTCGCTCCTCTACCCCTTTCCTCACCTTACCTTGACCTCACGACTGGGGTGGGTGGTGACAGCCATACCAGTGCCGTTCTTTCTTGAGACGGGCGTGGAACGGATCACGTTCTTCGGGAAGACGTCATTTTGGATCGGCTGAGAAATTTGCGCACAGCCCAGGCCCGCAGCAGAGAGAGTCGGCCCGCTCTCCTTTGTGAGCTGCCCACCCAGCCAGATTGGGGTGACTTTTGATGGTTGGGTGGAGAGATGAATCGCGCAGCAAGGAGGGCCCAGAAGAGGGAGAGGGAGAGAAACAGGAGAGTTGGCAAGGGGGCGAGTTTCTTACTGCTGTGGAGTGTGGATGATGTGCGACGAAGGCAGGGTTTGGTTTCTGTCGATCGCGGCTTCTCTCTGTCTGCTCGTCATGCATGCGAACCCTGCAAGCTTGTTTTAATGGACATCACGTTCTCTCCCCTCTTCTATCTTTCTCTTCACCTTCAACCACCACCATCCAATCCAATCCAATCCATTCATTGGTCTCTTTCTTCCACTTCACATACCAAGTTTCCCCTTACCTCAAAAGAAAAGCAGCAACCATGCCCGCCCACTGGAAGGACTCCATCGTACTCAAGGTAGTCAACGTGCTCGCCTTCGTCGTCTTCACCACCTCCAACGCATACTCCTCCCTCGCCCCAGGACAGGCCATCGGTGGAGCACAGAAGATCACCTACATCACCCCCGCTCCCTGGCTCTTCGTCATCTGGCCCATCATCCACGCCCTCCTCCTCGGCGCACTCATCTACCAGTTCTTCCCCGCCGGTTACGGTCCCGTGATCGAGAGCATCGGCTGGCGTCTGCCCATCCTCGCCCTCCTCACCTCCCTCTACTCTGGCTTCGCTGCCGCACAGCACTCCCAGACTATCAACTCCATCCTCGCCTTTGTCACCATCCTCCTCGTCGCCGGTCTGGTCTCCCACATCTACCGCGACCTCCGCGTCCGACACGAGAACAAGAACATCTTTGACGTTCTCTTTGTTTCTCTCCCCTTCTCTCTCTTCCACGGCTTTGTCGTCGTTCTCGTCTTCGTCTCCGCCTTCTCTGCCTTTGGTCGCACTAAGGATGTGCACGTCGCCAGTGCTCTGATCGAGGCTGTTGTCGGCATTGCTACCCGCGGCCACAACCACCACGACAGCCCCGTCCTCACCCCTGAGCCCCACCAGCACCACGGCCCTGGCATTGCTACCAATGTCCTCGTCTTCCTGTCGCTCCTCTTCCTCGAGGCCACCTCCGCTGGATGTGAGTTGTCTTCGTCTATGCGTCTGCCAAACACTGCGCAAAAACTGACTCTTGACTTCCTTCCTCCACAGACGTGTTCTCTGGCAAGGGTGACGCTGCCGGCGCTGCTGTCATCACCTTCTCGCTCCTCGCCATCTTCGACTACCAGCGCGACACCAAGTTCATCCACTGGTCCGCCCTCGCCTTCTTCATCATCTCGCTCATCGCTCTCATCCGCGCCTTGATCGCAACCTACCAGAACCGTGGCCGCATCGCGCTCTCCGACGAGGAGCGTGCTCCTCTCGTCGCTTGAAGACTGTGACCTCCCCCCTTTCATCAGGCGCTTCTCTCGAGCCCACACACACATATACAACATCCACATACGAGAACCAAAGAATACCTTGCTTTCCCCCTCAACACACGCAAAACAAACAAAGTCCAAGTCTCTCTCGACATACTACTGTGCTCGCTCTTCTCGCCCTTCCTCCTCGACCTCCCGTCTCCTCCAGCCATACCCTTCTCCATTTTGGGTTGTCATATCTTCCCCCCCCCCCCCCTTGATTCTTTCCGATCTTTCCCTCGCAAGCCTTCCTTTCCTCCCGCGATAAAAGAGATTGCTGTTCTGCGTCGTTTCGTTTAGTTGTATCTTTTTTCCATATCCCCCTTTCTGAAATGTCCAAAACGAAGATCTTGAGTTGACTCTCTGTGTGAGGTCGAAAATGGAGCGCGCTTGGACCAACTCTCGTACTCGTAGTCTTGTTGGGAGCTGGGGGCGTGGCGGGGCGAGACACTGGATCGACGGAGGACCCCAGCCGCCCTTCCCCACCCGGCCTGATGACCGCCTGACCTGCTGCAGGAAGAGAGAGAATAGAGAACAGGCCACCAGACAACTGTACGGACCGGGGTCGACAGGCGGCGACAAGTCAGTAGTCAGTTCTCCGCAGCACACGCAGCAAACCCCCCACATCAACGCCCTCTCAACGAAACAAGAGATCGGGATCGGAAAAACTCATGAAAAAGCGGGGCAGTGAACGAGCCGCGCTTAGCCGGGGGGTGTGTGCGTGGGTGTTGCCATACTCTCTGTGAGGTGCAACGACGAAATGATCGGCATTGCCCAGCGAAAGGTGGATCATCCAACCCGTGCGTTCCAAGACCGATTATGCATTGGAGTCAGAAGTATAGAGAAGTTCTTGGTGTCTGGACTCTCCCTCTGCTGCCTGGCGTTGGTGGGCAGAGGGCAGTCAAGTCAAGTCAAGTGTAATGTCAAGACCGTTGGATGATGGTCCTTTCCAGAACAACAACCCGGCACCAACACTACACGTAGGCCGTCCACGCACATACGCACAACCAGAGCGGCAACAGGCCACGCAACGCACCCGTGCACCCCCCGCGCTCTCATTTCGGGAAGAAAGAGAAAATTCGGCAGGTTGTTGTGTCTTGTCTTACGTCTTACTTTGGCTTTCTTGCTCCGAACCCCCTTGTCAACAAACCCCACCCCTGCCTGCTGCCTGGGGGGACCTCCTTTTCCCGGCCTCCCGCCTCAACACTTGACTGACTGACTGGAAGAAATGAGATCGACAGGGGCCAGGGACCCGCGGCTATTGGGAAGTATAAATACTGACCTGCTGAAATATCTTTCTCCCCCTCCCTCCTCTGCTCTCCTCTCCCGTCGACCCCCGTATCTTCTCTAGCTTCATCCCCTCTCCCCCAACACACACTCACACTCACACTCACAGACATCCCTTGGCCCTGACCTCGACGAGCATCAACCAGGGATCATCTCTCTCTCCACAAGCACACAACCCAACACAAAAACACTTTCCGATGTCGGTCTCCTCACAGCCCCACATCGCGCCGCCCGAGCAGAACGGCGAGCCACTCGGGTCAGCCAACATAGCCCATCTCAAGGCTGCCCTGCTCTCCGTCCCAGGCACTCCCAATCGTGCGGGCACGCCAGGATCAGATCATAAGATTGCTAACCACATGTGAGCGCCCCCCCTCCCCCCCTTGCGTCATCTCAAGTATTGTAAAAGAGTGAGACGTAGCTGACTATTCTAGTTCTTGCTGTGAATTGAATGGAATTGCAGAGGTTATTCGGACACTGTCTTTGCTGGTAAAGCTGAGCAGGCAAAGGAGGTCGTCGCCGTCCTCAAGCACAAGGGCTTCATCCCACCGGACCTCGTCGAGGCAGAGGTCAACTGGTTCTACATGTGAGTTGTTCCCTTTCATGCCAACGCGTTTCATAGCACATACAAGCTAAACTGCTACTTCCTTACGCCTACACTCTGTTCAGGAACCTCGGAATCGACGACCGCTACTTCGCCATGGAATCCGTCGCCACCGTGGCTGACCACGTCATGGCCCTCTACGGCGCCAAGATCCTCGCCTACACCAAACACAGTAACACGCTCGAGATCGATCTTGAGAATGTCTCCGAGGACGGCGCTATCTTCATTCACTCGTCCCAGCCGGGTAGGAGCCAGAGTGAGGGTCCGCAATGGGAGAAGCGGTGAGTTTGTTCTTCGTTCACGCGCGCGACGATACGCGTTGTACGCGCGTTTCGTGGGCTTTTTTTTTTTTGTTAGATCGTGTTGTCTGATCCATAAACGCGTTGCTTATAGGATCGACGCAGCATACCTCGACAAGTCTTCCGTCGCCAAAGCCTTCCGTCTGGAGACCTTCCGCTCCGCAGGTACCGTCTCCGCCAACTCGAAGCAGTCTCTCCGATGCTACTTCCTCTCCCGCTGCAACTTCGTCGAGCCTATCCCTGCCGAGGATTCGGACGCGTACGCGGACATTCGGGCTGTGTCGGATAAGACCTTCCTGGCCAAGGCTTCCGAACATACGTTGGAGATGTACCAGACTGTTATGGAGGAGGTCTTGCGTAGACAAGGTCCTGTCATTGGTGAGTGGCACGATTCAAATGATCGCGTTCTTTTTATCATGCCGAGAAACGCGAGACTGATCACCACTTGCTCTCACATACAGACCTCTACGAAGTCGAAGGCTCCCGCGAGCGTCGCATCGTCATTGGCTACCGCATGGGCACCACATCTTCATACTTCTCCGCCCTCTCGGACCTCTACCACTGGTACAGCCTCTACAGCACGCGCAAATACGTCGAGCAATTCTCGAACGGCGTCTCTATCATCTCCATCTACCTCAACCAGGTCCCCGGCTCAAACAGTACCAAGGTACCCCCGATCGAGCACTCCATCCACCAGATCATCAAGGAGGCTAGTTTGATCTATGTCTTACCTGAGAACCCCTTTTTCAAGCCCGGTAGTACGGCCGAGTCGAGTCCTGCTGTTCAAGAGGCGACTTACGCGTTCATAGCTTGGGTCTTCTGCCAGCACTTCTGCAACCGACTCGGACAGGCGTACCAATCTCTTCGCAAGGTGTTGGACGAGACGGACAGTCAGCACGCGGCCATTTTGGACGACATCAAGAAACGATTCCGTGAAGATGCTTTTACGCGTCAGTCGATCTTTGAGGTGATTGATGCGCATCCGGACCTCATTCGACTGTTGTATGTGCACTTTGCGAACGTGCATTACCCCTCGGGGACGCAGCATTCCGATCTGGTCCCTACGCTCTCGTACCAACGTCTCGTGAAGGAGGAGGTCCTAAATGACGCGCAGATGCTCGATCGGATCCGGAAAGTCGCTGTGAATGCGCACGAACGCGCGGTGTTGGAGACGATCCTGCTCTTCAACAAGGCCGTCCTCAAGACGAACTTCTACGCGGTCCAGCACAAAGTTGCACTCAGTTTCCGACTGGATCCGCGATTCTTGCCGGAGGTGGAGTATCCTTATACGCCGTATGGGATCTTCTTTGTCGTTGGGTCCGACTTCCGTGGGTTCCACTGCCGCTTCAAGGATGTGGCGAGGGGTGGGATCCGGATCGTGAGGAGTCGGAATCGGGAGAATTATAGTATCAACCAGCGGATGTTGTTTGATGAGGTGTATGCGTTGGCTTATACTCAGCAGCAGAAGAACAAGGTGAGTTGGAAGATTGCCTTGTACCGATTTCACGTTGCCCCTTTCTGACGGCCGCTCTCCCCCTTTTTCTTTCTGGTGCGCTAGGATTTGCCTGAGGGTGGGTCTAAGGGTGCTATCCTGCCCTCGCTTGACGCGAATCCGGTATGTGTTGTTTCCTCATACGAGGGTTCACAGTTGCCATAGCTGACAAACGCGTCTCTTTCTACATAATTTCCATCAGCGACTCTGCTTCGAGAAGTACATCGACAGTATCCTCGACCTCATCCTTCCCAGCGAGGTATGTGTATTGCATCTCTGACTAGCACCTTTCAGATGATGCTGACCTGTGTGAATTCTCCCGAAACCCCCATGCAGGACGGCTCTATGGTCGACCTATACAGCGCTCCCGAGATCCTCTTCTTCGGTCCAGACGAGAACACGGCCGATTGCATGGACTGGACGGCCAACCACGCACGCGAACGTGGGGCCCCCTTCTGGAAATCGGTCTCGACGGGTAAAGGAGAGAAGATGGGTGGTATCCCGCATGACTTGTTCGGCATGACTTCGCTCTCGGTCAGGCAGTATGTCATGGGGATCTACGATCGGCTCGGGTGGAAGGAGGAGGAGGTGACTAAGATCCAGACGGTATGTTCATTCCTTTCCCCCTCTTTACGTGTCAACAATACCTGACCGGGTTCCTTCCCCTTCTTGCGAATGGTAGGGTGGTCCTGACGGCGACCTCGGCTCGAACGAAATCCTGCTCTCGCGCGACAAGACGGTGGCTGTCATCGACGGCTCCGGTGTAGCACACGACCCTCTCGGCCTGGACCGTACCGAGCTCGTCCGACTCGCACGGGCACGAAGCCCGATTGGCAACTTTGACAAGAGCAAGCTGTCGAAGGATGGATATATTGTCAAGGTTGAGGAGACGGACGTTAGGCTGCCTTCGGGTGAGCTTGTGCCTGATGGAATGGCGTTTAGGAATTCGGCGCATCTTGTGTTCAAGGCGGATCTTTTCGTGCCTTGCGGGTGAGTTTATCTTGTTTCCTATTTCACGACGATGCCTTATACTGACGCGTTCGTTGGACTGTTACAGTGGTCGACCGGAGGCTATCAATGTTAGCAACGTCGGCAAGCTCTTCAACAAGGACGGGAAGTGTCACTTCGACGCCCTCGTCGAAGGTGCGAACCTCTTCTGTTCCAAGCAAGCCCGACTCGAGCTTGAGAAGCGTGGGGTGATTCTCTTCCCGGACGCGAGTACCAACAAGGGCGGTGTCACGTCTTCGAGTTTGGAGGTCCTCGCCGGTCTGTCGCTCACGGATGAGGAGTGGGCGGAGCATATGATGTTGAGGGATGGGGAGAAGCCCTCGACTTTCTACCTCTCGTATGTGCGGGATATCCAGACGATCATTGGACAGAACGCAGCTGCAGAGTGAGTCTCTCTCCTCTTTTCGTTTCCTTGCATTTCGGGGATATGTGATCGCTGACAAGCCTTGTTCTTCTTCACTTTTCACAGGTTCAACGCCCTCTGGCGCGAGCACGAGAAGACGCGCAAGCCCCGCTCCGTCCTCTCCGCCGAGCTCTCTACGGCCCTGAACACCCTAGCGGACGAACTGGAGTCAACAGACCTCTACTCGCAACCTGCCCTACGCTCCACGGTGCTCTCGCACGTCTTCCCCCCGACGCTGCTCAACCTGGTCGGGCTCGAGAAGCTGGTCCAGCGGGTTCCGGACAGTTATTTGCGGTCTGCTTTCGCGGCGCGGTTGAGTGCGGAGTTTATCTATAAGTATGGGCCTGGGGCTTCTCATATTGATTTCTACAGCTTCTTGTCCACTTTTGGTGTGGGTGGGGCGAAGAAGGAGGTGGCTGCTGCGAAGGCATGATGGGGAGGAATCCTTTCACTCTGGCCTTCCCCCCCC
>RDSH01000074.1:41513-89280 GCA_009428295.1 Tilletia walkeri
CCCCCCCCCCCCCCCCCCCCCCCTCAAAAAAGAAGATCTCTCCCCTTAACGACTTTTTACCTTTCCTCTTCCGGCTCTCTTCCTCACTGTTCTTCATCCTCGACTTCTCCCTTTCTTTCTCTCATCCTCCAGCTTTCTTTTTACGTCACGCTATTCTTGTATAATGATTCTCCCTTTCAAAGTATCAAATGGACCTTGGCTTTCTCCCTTGCTGCGATCGTGTGAATGGCGTATAGATGCCTTGATATTCCTCGATAACGCTTGATGATCGATGATACTGAGAGTGAAGGAAGCGTGCTAGAACCCATTCTTGGTCCCTATCCCATGAACTCTTCACCGCGCCTTGATCATCATCAAACTGAGGGGCCACTGCAACCTCAACTTCTCCGTGTCCCTCGGAATTCGTCCCTTTAGTCGATCCACAAAGCGGTGAACGACGTCCCTGCCCCCATGTTGAGCCGCGTCGTTCGGGTGTTGATGGAGGAAGTTGTTCACGGCTGAGGCGGTGCGGAGGTAACGCTCGAGTCCTTCCCAGGTTACGACGAGGTCCATTACCCGTCCTGCTGCTTGCGAAGCGTTGTTGATGGGTGGCCACTCTGGATTGGGGGAGGAGACGGAGTACATCGTCCGCGTTGCTGAAGTTTGATCCCACCTCTCGAGAGCCGGATCGTCCTTCTTATTGAGTTGCCAAGGCCAAGGGACGTCCACCAATCCCCTCTCCAAGATTGTCCTGCCAGGTTTCTCGAAGTAAGCACCTACGTTCGTAATCTGACCATCCTCGATCATCTGTTTCGCCTCGTTCCCCATCCGTTCAGGATCCGTCATGAACGCGGAGATCAGGGGAGCCGTAAGGTGTGTTGGGAAATCAGGTAGGCCGAATTCGGCGTAGCACCAGAAGGCGAGGGTCCCGCCTGGAGCGATGGCGCGAGATAGGGAAGGCCAAAGTCGGTCGTAGGTGAACCAATGTGCAGCTTGGGCTGCGATGATCAAGTCTACGCTCTGAGGCGGGCAGTGTTGATCCAGTTCTTCGGCATTGCCCTGGACGTAGGCGATCTCACCTAGCTTCTGGTTGTCGACGAAGTGTGACCTGAGAGCTTGGGGTAAAACTTCGAGGGACGATGGGGTGGAACTCGTAAGTCGGAGAGCGTTCGAGACCATATTTGCACTAGGTTCGAGTCCTTTTACACTGCTGAAGTGCGGAAGGAGCGGGAGGGAAGATATACCGGGCCCACAACCGAGATCCCAGGCCGAGCGGAATTGAGGAATGGAATTGTTGCGGGTCGGACCCGGTGCGGGAGTAGTAGATGGACTACTACTACCGGCAGAGGTAGAGGTGAGACCGTTCCGGTGGAAGGTGAGGACTTCGTCGTAGAGCCAGCGTGGGTAGGAAGGGCGGAAGGCGAGGTAGGAAGCGGCGTCGAAGGTGGATTTGGAGAAGGTTGCCATTGTTTGGGTTTTAAGTGGGTCTGTGGATGAAGTATGGCAGATTTGTGAGGAGGAGGAGGGTTTAGCAGAGTAAAGTGAGTGGGTAGCTGGATGAGTGGCAAGCTGTTGATGGGGTCTTTGGGGTTGCTGTTTGCTGCGGTATTAGTGGTCAAGTGAAGGGGAAGAGATGGAGGTCGGTCAGCAAGAAGGGATTGGAGGACATCTCAGCGGTAAAGCCGGGTCAGTGATGATGAGGCGACCTTCTTGGAGCGCTAAGCTCGCTGCTTATGCGCTCATGTCCAGGGAGCGGTCTACGGATGGGGGACCCTTTCATCTCAACTCGACGACCTCATCATCATCTTACAGGGCAGCAACGAAAGGCTGGCAGTGTGGACTCGAGGATGGTTGGTTGAAGTCAAGATCAACTGGGTATAAACCCGCCTTCTCCGGACGCTCCCACACACTGCTCCCAGTGTCAACCACTTCATCATCCAGGGACGGCACGTAGAGATCCGCAAACAACGCGGGATGCAGGAGACGCCTGCCTCGCCCTGTGTACTGCCGCTTGAGAGCGACGACGCAGAGCGAGCTCTTTGCCATGTCTGACTGCAGCGTAGCAGGTGAGGTGAGGGGAATGGGGATGCTGGATGGGATGGGATGGGTGGTGGTACACGTGCCGAGACCCAGGAATTTAGGGTTACGACTCTACGAGACCCTGCGTGTATGGTCGTGTTCGTCCATACCATTTTCTTTGGACGCCGAGAGGGGTGCACCGTGCACTACTACGAACTTCTCTTCAAAGGATCGGTACTGCGTGTCCAGTCGTTGAACCCGGCTCTCCACTCCAGGGACGCCCCCGCCCACTGAGATGGCCTCCCGAAGAGCATGGTTTGTGCCCTGGACGGAGAACTCAGAGCCTTGCTCGCCTGGCTGGGGCTGAAGTTCGAAAGCAAAGAAAGCCTGCTGAAGCAGTGTCGGGAGACGGGGGATTCGAGAGCGCGATGCTTCCCTCCCAGCAGGAACCAGATAAGTCACATAGAGACGTGAGATGTGAGAGCGACCACGTGCTGCGTGTGCTGAACCAGGGACTGGGGAGTGGGGACTGCCACTTATGACTTAAGCGAAGGCGGACAGGGCAGCAGCAAGCCGCAAGCCCGCCAGCAAGGTCGTAAAAAGGTGTGTGTCGTGCGAGGAAGACTTGGACCTTGGCTGGGAAGCGACAACGTGGCTGGGGATGTTCGCGGCGTACAGACTGCGATTACAAACGAAGTCTTGAGTCTTTCTGTTTTTTCCTGGTTTTATCTAACCGACAGATTTTAGAGCTCGGGAAGCGGAAGAGGCGCACAGGAAGAAAGCTGGAAGAAAGGAGATGAGCGAGCGAGCGAGGGAGGGGAGCCAGCAGATGCTCATCAGACGAGGCAGGGGATGCGGTGGGAGGGGGAGCGCAGGCGGGGGAGTGTGGGCGAGAGTAGTAAGTGGGGGACAGCAGCAGGGACAGAGGAAGGGAGTGTGAGCTGGTGTAGGTGAAGAGGCCGAGGTGGGGGAGTGGGACAAGATGGGTGTCACGAGCATGTTTTTGGTGGTCAGTTGTTCCTTGGACTTCCTTTCCTTCCTCTGCACAAGAACACACACACACTTGTTACAGACAGAGAGTCTAGAAGAAAATGAAATAGGAAAGGGAAATTGGCCGTAAAGAAGAGACGCACGAACCATCGTCTGCATGATGCATAAATAACAGAAAAGTCTGCGCTATAAGAAGAGCAGAAAGGTGCGCTTCTTCTTCTTCTTCCCACCTCCCACCACCCCATCTTCTCCTTCTACTTCCTCTGTCACCATCACCACGAAGAAGTTTCTATCTACTCTCTCCCTCTTCTCTTCCCGAATACACACACACGCTAGCATAAGGTTAGTCACTGCTCTCTCCACTCACCCTCTCTCTCTCTCATCCATACTCACCACCCTCTCTCTCTCCACCCACACTCATCACAGCAACATGGCTCAGTCTGCTGTCCTCGGTTTCCCCCGCATTGGCCCCCAAAGGGAGGTCAAGAAGGCCCTCGAGTCGTACTGGGGTGGAAAGTCCTCCAAGGACGAGCTTCTCGCCGTCGCTAAGGAGCAGCGTCTCCTCACCTACAAGCTCATCAAGGACGCCGGTGTCGACATCATCCCCACCGGTACCTTCTCCCTCTACGACCACATCCTCGACGCCTCAAACACCTTCGGCATCATCCCCAAGGCATACGCGTCCTCCGGTCTCGACAACCTCGACACCTACTTCGCCATGGCCCGTGGTCACCAGAAGTCAGGCGTCGATCTCCCCGCGACTGAGATGAAGAAGTGGTTCGACTCCAACTACCACTACCTCGTCCCAGAGTTCTCAGAGGCTTCCGAGTTCAAGCTCAACGACCTCAAGCCCCTCAACGACTTCAAGGAGGCAAAGGAGGCCGGCTACAACGCACGTCCCGTCCTCATCGGTCCCATCACCCTCCTCTACCTCGGAAAGGTCGCCGCCGACGCAAAGGACCAGGCTTTCGACCGTGTCTCCCTCGCTCCCAAGCTCGCCGCCGTCTACGCTGAGCTCCTCGGCAAGCTCGCCGAGGCTGGTGCCACCTCTGTCCAGATCGACGAGCCCGTCCTCGTCACCGACGCCGCCGAGAAGTACACCTCCGCCTTCAAGTCCGTCTACGAGACTCTCTCCAAGTCTGGCCTCAAGCTCATCCTCACCACCTACTTCGGCCGTCTCGCCGAGAACATCAACATTGTCAAGGACCTCCCCATCGCCGGTCTCCACATCGACCTCGACCGCGCACCCGAGCAGCTCGACCAGGCTCTCAACGCGTTCAAGAGCACCGACGTCGTCCTCTCCCTCGGTCTCGTCTCCGGCCGTAACATCTGGAAGACCGACTTGACCGCCGCTCTCGAGCAAGCTAAGAAGGCCGTCTCTGCCCTCGGTGCCGAGCGCGTCATCGTCGCTACCTCATCATCTCTCCAACACACTCCCATCACTCTCGCCAACGAGAAGAAGCTCAAGGCCGACGTTCTCGACTGGTTCTCCTTCGCTGTCGAGAAGGCTGCCGAGGTCGCCACCATTGCCGCCGCCCTCCGTGAGCCCTCATCGGCCGCTGACCGTTTGAGCGCAAACGTCACCTCCATCAAGGCCCGTCGCGACTTTGAGAAGAACTCCGACTCCGCCGTTCGTGACCGGGTCGCGGCCATCAAGCCCGAGGACCTCAAGCGCAAGTCGCCCTTCAACGTCCGTCGGGACGTCCAGCGCAAGCACCTCAACCTCCCCGCTTTCCCCACCACCACCATTGGCTCCTTCCCCCAGACCAAGGAGATCCGAACCTACCGTGCCCGCTTCACCAAGGGTGAGATCACCCAGGCCGAGTACGACAAGTTCCTCGAGGACGAGATCAAGATGGTTGTCGAGAAGCAGGAGGCTCTCGGCCTCGACGTCCTCGTCCACGGTGAGCCCGAGCGTAACGACATGGTCCAGTACTTTGGTGAGCTCCTCGAGGGCTTCGTCTTCACCCAGAACGCGTGGGTTCAGTCCTTCGGTTCCCGTTACGTCCGCCCGCCGATCATCGTCTCCGACGTCAGCCGACCCACACCCATGACCGTCCGCTGGTCGAAGTTTGCCCAGAGCCTGACCAAGAAGGCCATGAAGGGTATGCTCACGGGTCCCGTGACCATCCTGAACTGGTCCTTCCCCCGTGTGGACGTGTCGCGTGAGGTGCAGAGCAAGCAGATCGCTCTTGCTCTCCGTGACGAGGTCGTTGACTTGGAGGAGGCCGGTATCCGGGCTGTCCAGGTCGACGAGCCTGCTATCCGTGAGGGTCTTCCCCTCCGTCGCGAGGACTGGAACAACTACCTCCAGTGGGCCGTCGACTCTTTCCGTCTGTCTACCAGCGGTATCTCCGACGCTATGAACACCGCCTCGCACTTCTGCTACTCTGTGAGTTTCTTTTACGTCTTTTCTTTCCTATTTTCTCGACGCGTTTTTCTGATTTCCTCTTTTTCTTTTCTCTCTTCGCAGGACTTCAACGACATCATGGACAGCGTTATTGCCCTCGACGCCGACATGATCTCCATCGAGAACTCCAAGTCCGACGCTAAGCTCCTCAACATCTTCAAGTCGACCAAGTACCCCAACGAGTGAGTTATACCCTCTATACGTTGTGCCGTTGCTATCAATATACTGAACGCGTGCCCTTTTCTTGTTGAATAGGATCGGCCCAGGTGTCTTCGACATCCACTCCCCCCGTGTCCCCACCGTCGAGGAGCAGTTCGGCCGTCTCCGCGACGCCGCGCAGTACATCGACAAGGACCTGCTCTGGGTCAACCCCGACTGTGGTCTCAAGACCCGTTCGTGGAAGGAGACCGAGGAGCAGCTCACCAACATGGTGCAGGCCGCTCAACGGGCACGCAAGGAGCTCGCTTAAAGAAACTCCCTCCCTCCTCCAATCTTCGCTATATAGAGAATCGGATAACGCTTTTCCTTCTCGCTCCCGGTCGACTCGCCCTCTCTGAATACCTTTTCGTAACACCCATCGCACTATTAAAACGTCGTCACCGTTTCAACACGAAATTCTTTTTGCGCGGAGGATAAGGGTTCTTCTTCCTTGAAGCTCCTTACCCCCGTCGCTCAAACTCTCGTCCTCTTTTCTTCTCCCTCTCTCTCTCCCCCTCCACCCCCCCCCCAAAAGATTTTTCTCTTGATACTACGCTCCCGGCTCTCTGACTCTCTGACTTCTCTTTAACTTTTTTCACTCGCAAACTCTCACCCACCGACAATTGATGTACTCTCAACAGCACGAATCCAAAGTTCTTTACTTCCCCAACCTCTTTTGCGTGCGCAGTAATGTTTGCTCCTGGGCTTGCCTTTGGACGCGCGTTCGACTCTGGGCGAGGTGAGGGAAGAAAAAAGTTCGCGCGCGCGGTTGGAAGGAACGGGTCCGGAATGGCATGGCGGAGAACGGGTCGGTTACGGCCGCAAGGGAGTTACGTAATCGATGAGAACAACGCTGCGTCGCCTCCATCATGGCCAAGTTGAACAACAACAACCTGAAGCTGAACCAGGAAACGCTGCGCTTCTCTCTCTCTCTCTCTCTCTTACTCTCTCAGTTGAACATCACTCCTCTGCGCGCTCGCCCCTCCAACTTCCAAAAACCCACGAAGCACAAAGCACAAAGAAGCGGCGGAAAAAGAAAGAAGAAGAAGAACAATGTCGGACCCCCGCCTGCGCAGAATCAACAAGGAGATCAGGGACATTGAGATGGACAAGAGCTCGTCCATCGAGATCGCGCCTGTCGGTGATAACCCGTTCCATCTTGTCGGCACTTTCCCGGGACCGGAGAGCTCGCCTTACGAGGGTGGGGTGTTTGATGTGGTGAGTTGAAGTTTTTTCTCGAGGGGTCCACTTTGAGGTGGCGCTTGGGGGGACAAGAGTAGCTGCGCGCGTTGTGGAGGAGTGTTGTGTGTCTGACTTGAGTGTTATCTTCTCTTGCGCAGGACATTGTCGTGCCCGAGGGTTACCCTTTCAAACCGGTCGTTATGAAGTTCATCACAAGAGTGAGTAGTGCCCAGATCCCCCCTCCGTTACCCCATCAAGCAGCCTCGCTGACGAGTCTCACCTATTCCCCTTCCGGCCACCGACCTACCCCGCTATTCGCCCTCCAGGTCTACCACCCAAACATCTCCTCCGCCTCCGGCGCGATCTGCCTCGACATCCTCAAAGACCAATGGTCCCCCGTCCTAACCCTAAAATCAACCCTCCTCTCCCTCCGTTCTTTACTCTGCTCACCAGAACCCAACGATCCACAAGACGCCGAGGTGGCCAAGGTTTATTTGAGCGATCAGGCCGCGTTCAAGGCTACGGCGAAGTATTGGACAGAGATTTATGCTAATGGGTCCGAGTCGGCTCGGCCGCCTAAAGGTGTGGGGAATGGGATAGCGGGGGTAGTGGGCGTGGGAGGTGGGGCTGGGAAGGAAGGAGCGGCGGCAAATGGGGCAGGCGCGGGTGGGAGTGGAAGTGGAAGTGGCAGCGGTGCGCCGGATCCGATTATGCTCGCTGGGTTGAAGAAGGAGCACGTTGAGCAGTTTGAACACATGGTGAGTTCCAATTTTTCCTTTCTCACATTGATGGGAGATCAGGATCAAAATTTTTGCTTCGAACAAGTGTAACTCATCCTCTCTGTTGCCTCGCCCCTCGATGCTATCCCCACCCCTCCTTTCTTTCCCGAAGGGCTTCCCCAAGGACAAGGTCGTCGAAGTGCTGCGCAAGCTCAACTACCGAGGCGCAAACGTGCGGAATATAACCGACGATGCCGTCCTGAACGAGCTTCTTTCGGGTTGAATTGGAAATCCTCAACTTTCCTTCCGCTTCCCCCCTCTGATACAACGACGCAGCATGTTTCGCTTTCGACACCCGTTCTCCATGTGGCCGAACTACGCCCCTGCCGCGGTCTCGAGCAAAGCAAAGCACATAGCTTGGACACGCTCTTCTTTCCAGCGGGCCGGCGCACAGTCTCCCAGCAGAAAACTCCTTCATATTATACCTCTCCCCCTCCAACTGCCATCCCTTGACCATTGTCCACAGTTGCGCGGCTTTAAATCCCTCCCCTTCTTTTCCACATTCACTGTACAACCAGCCAAACCCGCATGCAAAGCATAATAAATGAAAGCAAAGTTCTTTCAGTCCCTTCTCTCGCTAGTATAATTGGCTTCTCTTATCGCCTTTTTGTGAGCAAGGAGGATGTTGAGGCAAAGTCGAAGGATGAACGAGGTGGACAAGTAGATTTTGCACGCTATCACACTGGGACCTTTCCCTTCCCACCACGACCTTATCTACTCCTCGAGTCGACCATTCAAAACCGTGGGGCATGACACGTACAGGAACGAGCCGACGTTCGGCGCCAAAGGAGACGAACAAGCAAAGCGGCGCCAATAAAGCAAAGTCATCCACGTCCCGAGCGGCCTCCAAGGCAAAAGAAGGAAAACCAGCTCCGAAAACGAGTTCGAAGTCTACTTCTGCGGCAAGTAGTTCTTCTGCGGGGTCACGCCGGGCTTCGAAGGGAAGGGACGAGGAGACGAGGGCACGGATCGATAGCGGATTGAAAGATCTCGTGTCGTCCTCGACGGCCGGCGCATCAAAGGGTTCAACAGCCACAGCGCCTGTGAGGAAGGTCAGTTTCTTCTCCCACTCTTCAAATCCCACTTTTTCCTCGAGTTGCTCACGTTTTACACATCACTTCCAGAGCGAACGACAAGCAAAAGGCGCAAGCGTCGCAGCTACCACGAAGGCTTTCGACAGGCTCATGAAGTAAAAGAACAGAAACGATGACTTTTTTTTTCTTGTTTGCATTGCTTCGCTTTGCGAATCCGACGCCCAATGGATACCCTTGCCTCTTGCCCCTTTTTACTGGCATCTCCCCGTAATCTCCACGTTCTCTGTGACAGCATTTGATCAACTTCGTCGCGTATCCTTGCACCTTTGAAGCAAGCTTTCCCCTTGATTGTCCTCAGCTTTGAAAATTCCCCAGCTGAACGCACTCTTCTCTGCAGCAGGAGACCGTCCCATTCACTTCTTCGTCCTCTTCGCCGCTGTCGTAGCGGCAGAAGACGTCGTCGCCTCCTCCTCCTCAGCCGCGGCCAGAGCAGCGGCTGCTTTCTTCTCAGTGCGCAGCAGGGTCGAGCGGACTATTGCGTCCTTAGGCACCGTCTTGTCGGCAGCTGTGAATGGACCATACGTTGAAATAGCAAGATCAGCATGGTGACTCTATGCGTACGAGGCATTGTGGTTCGCTTACCGATGCCAACAAAGACGGGGAACCTGAGTAATGAAATAGACATATCAGTGACTGCAGCGAGGATTTTTGTGTTACTGCCTTGCTCACCTGGGAGTGCCTTCGTGGGAGAGTTCTTGGAACTTGTAGGTTATCACAGTCCCGACTTCAGGCGGGTGGTTGCGATGCGAATCCTTGAAACCTGTACCGACCTATAAAGTGATTGCTCTTCCGTTGAGCAAATCCAACCTGCAGAGTATCTTTCAGGTTTTGGTTTGCTCACCTTGAATGTCGATCCATTCTCCATTCGGCACCTCAGCGCACCCATACGACCCTTGTTCTTGCCGTCTCCTTCTTCAATGGCGATGACGACCGCCTCAGCATCGTAGAAGGTCTTCACCTTCAAGAGGGTCCGCGATCGCTTGTGTTCGTACTGGCTGCCCGCTTTACGAAGCATGAGGCCCTCGCCGCCGACAGCTTCGACCTTCTTTAGTTCCTCGAGCAAGTGTTCGCGAGAGGTGCACTTTTCTTGCTTGAGCACGACGATGCCGCCTCCCTTCTGCTGAGACAGGGCATCGCTCGGCGTCTGAGGCTCTCCGAAGCGCTGCTTGAGTGTTTCCAAGCGCTGCTCGAAGGGGTTCGTGTCACCAACAATATCGAAGACCTTTAGGGATGGAACAGTTAGAATCAGGAATTAACTCAGAGAATCTCCTTCCACAAGCAGTGCTGAAGCTTACCATGTATATGATTCGGTCCCACTTCTTCCACGAGGCCGCTCCGGACCGTATGAGACCGGACGTCTCGTCGAAGGCATCTCGCTGCATCCAAAGCTCTCCGTCGAGGTTCATGTCGTTTGGAAGCTTTGTCTTGAAAGAGTCGGGAGCCTCGTAGCAATTGCTGGCTCGGGACCACATGGAGCTTCCGTCCCAGTACGCACGCACTCCGTCAAGCTATAAGGGAATTTGGGGGGTTGAGCTTTTCGTTCCAAGCGCAGTGAAGTCCATTTGTGGGTTCGTCGATACTGCTTACCTTCTCGCTCATCCACCATCCAGTTGGATCCACCTTGCCGTCCATCACATAGGTCTCGGCCAGCATGAGGTTGACCTTGACCTACATTGGCAGAAACCAGAAAATGAGCACCGTGAAGAGCGTGCAGGAATGATCTGTGGACAGCACTCAACCTCATTCTTTGACTTCTTGGTGGGACTGGCAGAGGAGCTTCCGCTTGCTGCGCGTTTCTTCGGGGATGAGCTTGGCGAGGTTGGGGCCATCTACGAAGAACCAGTCGCTCAGCAATGCACTCGAGAGCTCCTTCACGCAAGAGAAGAGGATGTGCTCACCCCTCCCGCCGCTGTGACCCGGGCACTTTCATACGCTTCTCCGAGCAGAGTCTGATTTGGATCGAACAGGAAAAGAAACAAAGGGAAGAAGTGAAGATGAAGTTGAATGTCTCCATCAGGGTAATCCCCATATCGAGGAGTGAGACGACTGACCTTGAGATGCTTGCAAGTCCTGGCTACTATGGAAGCCTTGGACTGGAATCGCCATGCAGGACAGGTGCACGAGTAGTGATCCAAGTGTCTGTTAAACAGGCAAAGAAAGGATAGAAGAAAGCTCAGCCTGTCTCTGTTAAACATACGCTCATCACCCCCGAACAGCGCGAGATGACTACCCACCTCTTGAGCTTGTAAGGATCTTTGCCGCTTCCCAGAACTAGATAGACACATCCGAAGGAAGAATCGATTGGAAAGTGAAATCTCAAAGAAGGTGAATAAATGCATGACTGCGCTGGAGCACGGCCCTCTCTGAGCAAGTGCGAAAGCTCACCTTCTTCTGTCTCGTCCACGGCCAGAAACTTGGCCGGGGCGATACCGTTAACATGAGCAGTGTCTGTGTCCATGCTGTACTCAATCAACTCTGTCTATCGAGGTGTAGAGGAGGACTTAGAGGAGTAGTTTTGGTTGTGGAAATGCAGCTTTAGTCGGGGCTCCGAAAGGGATGTTGAATGCAACCATTCTGGGCACGTTCTTTCGCACCGCATTTACCGTTCTGAATGCGGGGGGTTTCCGAAACAAGGTGGAGGTCCTTGGTATGAATTTCCCACGCTCTACCCACTACATACTGCGCCGCCTATCGCATGCATCCAGCACAACTTACCAGAAGACTAGCTCGAAGAGATGCTGCAGTAGGCGCAGCAAATTCGAAGCTGGAGGGCGAAGCGGAAGTCTGGTAGATAACACGATACATAAACCCTTGCGGGTTGCGGCGGTGGCGATCAACCTCTGACCTTCCATTTGTGACTGACTGTTCTTTATGAAAGCTGACTTCTTCCTTCCCTTCTTCTCCCCTCCTGTCCCTCTCCCACCTTCTCTGCTGCCTTTCTTTACAATCAGAACTACTCACCAACCCATAACCTCGCCACGGATCCTACCTGCCGGCCTTCCACCATGCCCAAGGACATACCTCAGTGCTACTTTGGTCTCTCCGGGTCGTACAGTCTCGGATCCCGAATCTTGTTCTACAGCTGCATCGTTTCTTCCATTGCATCCTTCATCTGTAGAGGATTGTGGCAGCCAGTCCAAAGACATCGTCTTGACAGCGTGATCGCGTTCTCGGTCTCAAGTACCCTCATGATGGCCTTCGTCGCCGGCCCCTCACACCATCGTCATCAGCTTCATCAGTATTACCACTACCCACTACCGATATGTCGCCGATTTGGATGGCATCGCCGCAGGTTATTTCGCCCGAATGGACACCTTAGGGATGGTCTCATACGTTGCCACCACCCTCTGCTTCGAGTCACCCTTGTTCAACAGGTCCTATGCTGCTCGAATGGCGTTCAACATCGTGGCCGTTGCTCTTCTGATTCTTTCCCTCGTCACCTGCGAGATTCATTTCCAACGTCCACCCTACTCCATCGGTCAAGAACCGCTGAGCGCCGTCGGCCAGTGGGGAGCCATGACAAGTGCGGCTTTGGTCTTCATCTGGAGTATCACATCCCTGAGTCTCGAAAATGTAGACGGCAAGCAGTCAACCCTTTGGTCCCAGGTCAACCCGAACCTTTACTCTCAGGACGAGCTATTTGCCAAGCCGGAACCAACCTCGACACAACTTGAAGAATCAGGACGAGTTACATGGAATGACTCAGCGGCAGAAGTGGAGCTTGGCCAACGGGTTCCATCTACATCGTTTCTGGATCCTGTGGGCTCCCCGCCTTCTGCATTGCGGGCTGATACGCCGGCTCGGTTCATGCGACGGCGCTCGTCTTCTGTTGCTCGGCAGGACGGCTTGTTGGGTTCGGGTGGGGATGAGGTTGTTATTGAGATGGACCAGTCGCCTGCTCTTACTCCCGCTGCGAGACGCCCATATGCGGCACACTCGATCAAGGCAGCCCGGATTTAGTCGCGCTCCAGCGGATGCGGGGCGAGTTGAGGAGGAGGAGGAAGAGCAGCAGGAGAAAGCGGAGAGGACCGGTAGAGTAGGGGTGGTGGAAAATGATGATGGGAGTGATGAGTGGATCGATCAGGATGAATTGGAAGTGCTGCCTCCCCCGACAATTCCTAGGCGGAAGTGACGCAGCACTTACCAGACGGACCAAGCACTGGATATCCCAGCTGTCTTTCTTAACCAAAGCGGCACACCTACGAGTACTTTCTCCCCGAGGAATCAGCACATTGCTCGCACCAACGGAACGTGGGCCACAGTAAGAAGAAGTCAAGTTCCACATTCATTTCGTGCCTTTGGTATCCTGGAGAGAAGCAGAGTAAATCGTAGTATATCTAAAAGCCCATCACATAAATGATTTACAAGTTGAGAAAAGTCGTGAGAAAGTTGCGTGACGTTGAGTAACAAGATCCAGAAGGGTCGTAGAAGGTGAAATAAGAAGTTCGTGATTGAGCGAAGTGGGCGGGAGGATTGCTTTCGCTGGGCGTGGCACCGTCTAGTAAGGCACCGTGTGCAGGTCCTGCGAAGCCAGAGCGTCCTTTTCCTTGACGCTGCTCGAGTCTTGCTCGCTGCCGTCCTCGAGGTCCCTGGGTTGAGATGCAACTCCACGACCATCGTCCAGGTCGGCAGTGGGCCTGTCCCAGTCCGGAGCCTCCCATCCGGAAGAGGGCTCGAGCCAGGCCTTGGATCGAGGGTGAACGACACCTTGGCCGGGGAATGTCCAGGACAGCACCGAGTAGATGAAGCATGACGCGAAGAAGCCTGTGAAGAATGCCAGGATGTAAACCTTCTTGGCGGCGTCGGATACGGTAACACCGGTGACACCTGCAAATCCGGTGACGGAAGTGGCGATGCCGCCGAGGTAGGAGGCATATGCTCTCCAGTTGACACCGGCCGTGTAGTGGTAGGCGCAGGCAGGCGATTGGTAGATGGTGGCAGCGTTGTCGAGTGTGAGTCCGAGTTCCGCCTTGGTCTTGCTCTTCTCTGCCGAGAAGAGAGAGGGGATATGCAGGTAGCCGCGGCGGACAATGTACTGATGAAACAGATAGAGAAGTAATGTAAGCACCTGGCGAGCTGCTCGGTAGAAGGACCCAGGAAAATGACACTCACGTAGTCGGCAATCATCGTACCCAGAACACTGGAGAGGAAGATGGAGAATGCTCCCAGGTATGTCGTGAAGGTGCTTGAGGAGCTCATGAGGTGCCAAGGCATGATCAGAGGAGTCAGCAAGATGCAGATCATGCCACCTCGGCGAATGTTGATGAACTTGGGCAAGAGGGCGGTCAAGTCGGAACCGGCAGACAGCGTGTTGGCAGCGATGTTGACACCGAGTTGAGCGAGGCAGAACGCCAAGGCGATGAAGAAGACTCCCGCTCGTGTGGCAGAGTTGTAAGGGTCCCGGTCCAGTCTCATCGCGAGAAGCTCAAGGGGATCCCAGACCGTCTTGCCGAAGATCGGGACCGATGAAGAGGAGACGATGATACCGATGAAACATGTGATGGCGAATGTTGCTGGGATCGCGATGAGCTGGGACCAGACGACATCCTTGGGCTTCTTGGCTACACGAGCAAAGTCCGGAATGTTGACGGTGAGCGTGGCCATGTTGCTGACGCAGCTCATGCAAGCCTGAATGAAGGTCCAGCCGAGCGCGCTACCCTTGATTGTGGCGGGCTGCTTGATGATGGGACCCAGTCCGTTGGCGTCCTTGATCGACCAAGCGAAGAATGCGATAGCGGCGATGGGCACAACGACCGACTTGACTGTGAAAAGGTGGCGAATCTGCTTGAGGGGAGCGTAGACGAAGGGAAGTTGGATGGCCCAGAAGAGGAGGAAGGATACGATCGACTGGCGGGTGAGGATGACTTCGGTGCCCTTGGAGATAAGGATGTGCTCCTTGAGGGAGGCGTAGCCGGGGATCATCGATCGAAGGACAAGCGTCATGCATGAGCCACCAATCCAGGTCTGAACCGCAGTCCTGTGATAGATAGTGGCAAACGAGGTAAGTTCCGGACCTCATCTGAACATTAGATGGACAGAATCACTACTCACCACACACAGGCCATAACCGCTCTGTTAAGGACTGGCCAAAGCGATCCCCAAATACCGAAAGAAGAGCGAGCGACGACAGGGAAACCGATGTGATAGTGGGAACCAATTCGAGCAGTCATGACGACAAAGATCGATACGATGCCGTAACCGATCCACACAGCAATCCATGCCTGGGTAAGAGAACACGAAGATCAGTATTCCCATCGGCAGAGTAGAAAGTAAGGAAGATGTGTGGGACTCACCTGCCACCACGCGAGGCCGGCAGTCAGACTGGTAGAGGCAATCATCCAAGTGTTGATGTTCAGACCGTCCGAGATCCAGAAAGCTGTGTAGTTGGCCCATCCCCAACTACGATTCTCGGGTCGGACGGGGACGAGGTCCGGGTTGCGGAGCATGGCCTGGGACTTGGAACCCTTTGGCGCATCCTTCACGGCCAATCGGTCGATGATGGACATTATTGATAGGTCCGGTCTACGGTCGCGGAGGGGATAGGGAGAAGTCGGCAAGGGGAGTGAAGTTGGGAGTCGAGAGTGAAGCTGGGAGGGCGGGAGGGAAGAGTGTGTGAGGATGTAGGGTGGGGAGAAGAGACAAGAAATGGCGAACGAAGGAAGTCAGTGCTGGTTATATACCTTCTGGGGCGGCTACCGAAAAGGCTGATAAGACGAATGTGAGGTGCTTCATACTGTACCGAATTCCACCCAATCTAACTCACGCTCACACGACGTCGCGCTTCCAGGCCAGTGACCAACACAAGGTTCTTGGTGTGGAGACGCGACCGCGGATCCAGGATTATCCATCTCTATTTCCTGTCTGTGAGGTCCCGGTGCTGCTTCTGCATCTTCGCTGCCTGCTGCCTTGCTGCCGTCGTCTGTTCCTGCCTTGTACAAACCATAAAAGACACACAAAAGAAGAGCCTAGATAAGACCCCAACCATTACGATTAACGCGTATGTACTCGTATGTAAGCAGTAACGATGTATGTACGGCCTCTTTCATCTTTGCTTGAGGCTTGAGCTTGAGGCAGAGGTGAGGCGCGAGACGACGGCTACAGTCAGTAGTACTCACTCCACACATGGCCAGGGTCCCAGTGTAGCAGAATGCGGAAGGTCAGAAAAGTTGACCCGATGTGACCAAGACGCAGCTCACCCTTCGCGCATGAATCAACTGCGAGGAACACGGAAGTGCTCCGTCGCCGCAGAGATCTTGTGTGGTGTTCGATTATTCTTATCGCGGCATCGGGATCTGAAAAAGTTGTCTTGTGCGCGTTCGAGCCGGAAAAGCTTTTTTCCAGTGTGGGGTCGAATCCGGTGAAACGATGTTCCGCTACGTCCTTGTCGGCTGACAAGAAGCAGGATGAAGGAGTTGGCTGCTTGGCTCGAAGCTGCAATAGCAATGATGTCGCTCATGCCGTATCAGTGGACACACCGTGATTCGTGATTCGTGGGCAGCAGGTCTTGGGAGAGGGCGTGAGGCGTGAGGCGGTGAGGGAACCGTTGCGAGTCCGTAGATCAAGGAGGGCGAGGTGTATTCCACTGATGACAAATCTACACCGACGTGAGCATCCCCCACTGGCAACCAGAGGGGGAAGTGCCCGGGAGATTGTGTTCCCCTCCCCTTCCGTGATGAGCAAAGGCGAGTAGGATGACGCTTTAGAATCTCGGCATCCGCTCGTATCCTACTCGCGAAAGCACGTCAGAGCAGGCCGCCATCCTCACCCGAGGCGAGGTCTAGAGATCGATCTTGCTTTGGTGTCTCGCTACCTCGCTCTGTGCCGTTCTTGGGCGATCAATCTTCCAGCCTTGAGGAGCTAGTGAGGAAGCACTTCCTGGCCGTCGATTCTTGAAGTGGTCATGACGCGAATCTTCTGCTCGCTGTATTTCCCTTGACCTTGTCCGACCTATTTGTGACTGGTGTACATAAACAGAGCCCGGGGGAGCTAGACTTGGCATGGAAGCAGGTGATGCGTTGCCCCGGACGAATTCTATCTGCAAAAGGACAGGGAGTGGAAGATGGAGAAAGGAGGACAGATGAGGCGTTCTACAACCTAGAGGGAGGAAGAGTATCAGCAAGTGAACCTTTGATCCGTGAGACTGGACATGCTATGAGCCAGGAAGAGCAGCCTGGTCGGAAAGTCGGCCCTGTGAAGCAAAGAAAGATCAGGCAAGTCTGAGTCCCGAAGCATCGGCAGTCAAGGCAGTCAGACCAGCGTCAGCTGCAACTCGGATCGGAGAACATGATGGTACCTCGTCCGTGCTTCCCACGTCGCTGTCGAGGCAGTCTTGGGAAGAAGACTGCGAACACCGTGACCCATACGCCTCATCATCCTCAGTGTCGTGGGATCTGAGCCGCCGCTCCGTCTCCAGATGGATATTGTGTTGAGGATTCTGTTGCAGCTGCCTGGTCAGCACGAGCATGATGATTTGCGCTGAGGGGGTTGCCTGAGAAATGAAGTTGGACTCCGCATGAATTGGGAACGAAGAATCAAGGCCTGAAGCATGCAGCATCACTGTCAGAGCCGCCCCGGCCTTGCTGCAGCTGAGTCCCACACTGATGCATCCGCCAACTTGTGAGGTTCTGTGTCTGTGGCTTGAGCTTGTGGTGGAGCGAGGTCATGATGTGTAGCGCGAGAAGCAAGCCCATCGCTTTCCACTCCTTCACCACCACAGACAAGAATCCAGACATCATGCCAGTGGAAGGAGACACGCGACCATCACCGCCCAGACGGCGAAGTCGGTGGGATCATGATGACGACGAGCGCAAGCCGTCTGTAGCGCCAGCGGGAAGCAGTAGACATGCGCATGAACCCTCTTCAGCCTCGAGGTGGAGCAGAGACGATCACAAGGAAAGCAGCGGACCGACAGAGTCAAGAAGGCATCAAGATCGAGATTATGGCAGTAGCAGGCGGAGAAGAGACGAGGACGAGAACGACCACCGCTCATCAAGCTCGAAAGCGAGGCCACCCCGGCCACGGTCGCGCTCCCGCTCTCCTCCGTCAAGAAGCAAAACCGACGCTGCGCCGCGCGGCTACCGATCCGATCGACCCCTCCCTCCTCCGCCTGACTTCGAGCGGGACCGAAGAAGAGATCGCGCAGCATACGATTCTGCAGCTGGCGTCGCTAGCGGCGGCAGAGGTGCAGGCTCCTCGAGCGCAGATCCTGCTGGAGGGGACCCAGCGGTGAAGGAGGCCAATTTCGCTCCGGATTTCAAAAGCTCCGGATTGCTGGCGGCTGCCTCGAACAGTGTGGATGGTGTTGCGCTCAAGTATCACGAACCGCCCGAGGCGCGCAAGCCCAAGCAGGGCAAAGGCTGGCGTCTCTACGTATTCAAGGATGGGAAAGATGAAGGTGAGTGCTTTGTGGGATGGCGTATCAAGAAAGGCTTGAACTCATGAAGAAGGTCTTGTTCATTCTCCTTTCTTCAGACCTAATACACCTCACGCGCCAATCCTGCTACCTCTTCGGCCGTGAACGTCGCGTCGTCGACATCCCGCTCGAGCACCCCTCTGCCTCTAAGCAACACGCAGTCATTCAATTCCGCCAGATCACCACTCGTTCCGAGTTCGGCGATGAGAGCAGCTCGATTCGGCCTTTTTTCATCGATCTCGAATCAGCCAATGGATCGTATCTGAACGGGAACGAGGTGCCAACGAGTCGATATGTTGAGCTCAAGAGTGGAGATACCCTCAAATTCGGGGCTAGCTCGCGCGAGTGGGTCCTATTACCCGAAGATGCGGCATGAAGATCATGGAAAGATAGAAATCGAGGTCGGCCTTGAACAAGCGCGCAACACGGTATCTTGGAGATGCGACATTGGACTCAACGGACCCTTCTTTACTAGCCAACAATCGATACTTGCCGTGGGCGACCTACTCGCTGCAACCTTTCAACCAAAATCACTTTCTTGGATCCCTCAGCTTCAGGACTCAGGAAGATCGCATCACGAGCAACGCGGTGGCAGTGAGAGTGTAGTCGAGGTATCACACGATGAAGGAGGGCGGGCGGCTCCATTGAGTGGCAAAGGGTGGAAGAAAGGTCGAAGATTGTGTTACAGCAGCAGGAGAAGGAAGAACATAGAAGACCAGCGCGTATGACGACTACTAGAGACACATATCACTTGCTTGATCGTGGGGTCTCCTCGATGTACCAGATGACCTCCTGGTCCTGCAAGCGCAGTAAGACTGTGAGCGCCTATTATACTTGGAGAGTAGAGCCTGCTATGTTGTGTTTCTGGCTCACCTTCTTCTCCTCCTCTGTTGGCCAGTCGTCCTTGACGACAAATTTGCCAGAGGCGTCGACGCCGAGGAACAGGTTGCTGTAGTCACCCTACGTACGAGACGCGTTCAAAGTGGGGCTGACGTGGTCAACACCGGCGCGAGCAACAAACAGACGCGTCTTGGAAGGAATTCCGGCAAACACTCACATCCTCCTTGCAAGGGATCAACCCGAACTGGTACCCGTACTCCTTGTGATTCCCACGAGGCTCAACCCAGACACGGAACTCCTTGCCCTCCAATTGAACGCGAATCTGACGCGGGTCGCCGTGCTTGCCGACCAGACCGTCGTCCTCGGAGAGCCAGAACTCCTTCTGAGCGCGCAATGTCTTCGATTCTGACTTGGGCACGTCCTTGCCGTTTACCGAGAGGAGCCCTTCAGAGTTGAGGGAGAGGTATTGGCCATCGGCGTGGCGGTAGTGTCCGGCGAGAGAAGGCATGTTTCTGGACTACTGTGGGGGTTTGAAGTGGCTGGTGCTGCAGTGGGGATTGGCTGGCGCGTTTGGGTAACGACGAGATGTGGTTGTTCTTGGGAGGCGAAGCTTGAGATTGGAGGTATCTGTTTATGAAGGGATTCCGAGAGTGCGAATACAGAAGCTGAAAGGGAGAGTGTGAATCTTGAGAATGTGGTGACGAAGAGGTTGACTGAGCTTGCAGGTCGAGGTTGAAACAGAAGAGAAATTGAGGCCTTGTGAGGAGAATATAGAGGGAAAGGGAAACGATGGCAAGGGTTCGCGTTTAAGTCCAGGTGCCTTTTTGAACTGGTCCGCGATCCACATTGGCCATCGTTCGGCGCAAGGAAGTGAAGGGCGGAATTGTCCTTACGCCTTGGGCACCTCGCCTAGATGGATGTGTAAGTACATTCGTGTACACGTATATGCCCTGGAGCCTGAAGCCCGAAAGCCAAGAGCTTGTGAGCTGTCCGGAGCCTCGTACTACTGACACGGTGACGCCCCTTGCCTTCACGCTTCACGTCTGAGCCCACTCTCTCGGAAGAATTTGATGGGAGGATGGCCTCGGAAATGTGTGTAAAGTGAGGGCGTAAAGTGGGAGCGGTAAGCTGGTAAGATCGGTAAGAGCGATGCTGAGTATACGCCTGCGCCTGCGTAAATGAACGAAGATCAGCACTCTGCGTCCCGTTTCGTTCACCAGTTTGCCCGTCAGATCGCAAGATATGAAAGCAAGAAGTCATCGAGATAGATCACGGATCGACTTCCATGTACTGGCTACTACTGGCGGCGGGTCTACGAGGATACCGCAGATAGAAAGAGCGTGCCTGATTCAGTAGTAGTGGTTCCACTTTGAGGTAAGATCCGCGCGCTCTAAGCCTCAGGCCTCAGGCCTCAGGCCTCAGGACAGCCTGGCGACAGGCGAAGCGGTGATGGACGTGTCCAGCAGGTTTAGTAGAAGAACCCGTTTCACGGAACGTAAGCAGGCTTCAGCCCGTGCGTGAGGCATGCTTTCGGCTCCCAGAATACGGACGAGTGGCACGCAGGCCGCAGCAGAAGGTACATAGGGGAAGGGCTAAGGGGGAACTCACCTCGTGAACAGAAATCCAAGGTGTGTGGGGCAGTTTAAGGCGCTGGGGTGACGTAGATGATTGTGTGTAAGCGATTAGCCCCGCTCGTGCTCCGGCCTCTATGTGTACATCTGGCTGAAGTTCGACTAGAGTACAGCTGTGTGGAAGCATCGCCTGCAAGGTCGATCAACGACCCATTTCGAGTCCACATTCTTCGACCTCATTCAGCAGAAATTCCTCGTTTCCGTCTCACCACGCTGACCCGTAGCCAGTTCGCTCCTTGCTGAAGACATCGAAATGCTCAGCTCTGCACCGAACTCTTGCAACGTGCGAAGCGAAATCGAAGCTCTGATGATCTGATGAGTGGTCGTTCCGGAGCTGTCATCGATGTTGTAGGGCACTTGCAAATTCTAAATGGTCAGCCGGAGCCGGAACCGCTTGCCTGGGCGTCAAATGAAAAGCTTATGTAATCTCATAGAACCTTCTTCGGGATGTGTTCCATGAACGCCACAAACAAATCCTCCGGATGAACTTCGCACACTTCCTTGGGCGCATCCATCGACCATCACCGCCGCAACAAAGAGTACAGGCGTACAGCCCATATGGAGCATGTGACGATGTGGACCGTGGACATTGGACAACGTCATTCCAACGTGCGGCTACGCCCAGGTTGCTAACTGCATCTTTACAGGCAGTTGGCAGACGCGCATTTGCGGGCGGTGATGCCACGCTTCTTTCCGGATCCAGGAGTGTTGTATGTACCTGTCATCTATCTTCTGTGGAACTCACTCATCGCGGGCACTCTCACATCGTGTAACTCCCTTCTTCCTTCACAGCGCAAAACGCATAAGGCCGAAAGAACACCATTATTCGTTTGCCCTCGACGCACAATGCTATCGACCGGAGATAACTTTGCCTGCTCATATAATGGACGGGCTCGAGTTATACATTCGGCAAAGGCAGCAGAGCTGATACAACAGCTTCGAAGAGTATTGCCTTGCTGAGGCAGGACTACTGCTGTATCCTGGGGACTTGGGCGTTCTTTGCAGTGGATCGATAGATTGACAACGCCCTCTCCTCGCTTCCCTCGTGTGCTATCAGGTCAATAACCCATCGCATAGGTGGCAGGTAGCATCCTGACAGTAGTAGTGACAGCGAAGGACTCCATTTTACCGAACCTCGCGCTTCACTACATTCTCGATTCGCTCATCGCTCTCAGCCTGACCACTGAATCGAGCTCTTTTTTCGACTTCCTTCTGGGGCTCTGTCCGACCACGCACTCGCCCGCCTGGGCACCTCTCACCGCTCAATACTCAATAACAGACACGCCTCGGTCAAAAGATCGCATAACCGACCCAAGATACCTCGCACATTCGCCGCCATCACCCGCCCACTTGGTTGGCCCGTGGCCGTGTAACCACTGTTCGGCTACACATCTAATCATCTAATCATCTTGAATCGAGATTTGGCCTCAAGCAAGGGGTTAGAAGGATGTCATTATCCCATCGGCTCTCACCCTGTTCCGTGCCACAGAAGTATTTGCTTCTGATGAGCTTCAGCCCTCACTCTAGCGTGGGAGTCCCTCTGGCAGAAAGATGACTGCATACTCGAACAAAATCTCCCAAATATCGTTGACCTTTTACCCTGATCTGTCTCTTTTCTTCCCCTCATCTTCATTTGCCTGTTCCTCTCTCACTTCTGTTCATCTTCTCGGCTTCTCTTCACATTCGCCTTCTACCTCCGACCTTGCAGCGATCCGGCATCGGTGTGCGCAAGAGCGACTTTACGACATCTTTGATTTCAACTTCAAGCTTCAAGACCTCTTACTCTTCGACGACCTTCTCCAATAACGATTGGTACTGTGCACCGCACCGACCTAAAAAAGGAATTCACCAAGCCATCTCCCTGACTTCCTGGCTTCCAACAACAATGAGCGGTCGATTGGATCCCAACACATGTTCAGACGGCGTGGCTTTCGGGCCGTCCTCGAACTGCCGGCTATTCGACTTTACGACTCTCTTTGAGAACGTTATTCTCTCAATCTTGCCATGCGCAGTGTTCATTGGCCTCTTCTTGGTCACCCGATTGCCACGTCTGCTCAAGAAGACTCCAATCCGTGGGAAAGGCGCAGTACCAAGACCGTCAGTAGCCGGAGACAAGCATCGCAAGAGTCTGTCGGATTCTCCCGTCCTTCCCGTGTCAAGTTCCAAAGGTTCTGAAAGCCCTGATTTCTTGGAGCAGCATCAAAATCAACAAAATGTGGCCGTCGAGGTCGAGCTTCCTACTCGGAGTCTCGATGCTCTGGGTATGGTACGGATAGGATTGGCAGTTCTTCTGGTCGTTGGTGCGTTGGCCAAGCTCATTCTGTCACAAACAGAGGCGAAGAGGACGCCAGAGCTTCACGAGGCTCTCGGTGCCTGGTCATTCACGGCTGCTCAGGCCTTGGAGCTCGTCTGCTCAGTGAGTCTCCTTCATCACGCCATGCGAGTTGTCAAAAAGGATGAATGTGTCACTGATCGGATTTGCCTCATCTCAGGTTGTACTGCTTGGCGCCGTCGCACTGGAGCGTCAACGGACACGCGGAGGTCACTTTTTGGTTCCTTTCTTCTTGCTGTGCAGCATCTTCTTTGAAGGCGCTCGCGTCCGCACATTCAACACACTATCTTCCGCTTTCTCCTTCGGCTCAACTGCTACCTTCGGTCTCTTCTGTGTCACTTTGGCACTGCGGTTCCTCCTGCTCGTTACCGAGAGTATAAACGATCACGATGCAGCACCTACCACTGAGGGACGTGCGACATTCATCACTCGGCTGGGTTTCTTCTGGCTGCTGCCTATCCTCAGAAGGGGATACAAGGCTCCTTTGACCATGCAAGATCTCCCAGACATCAACTACCGATTCGAATCTCGCTATCTGGGAAACCGGCTCCGCAAGATTTGGGACTATACCGCACAAAGCAAAGGCCTCGCTCCCAAGACGTCCCTCGTTCTTGCTGTAGCACGAGCCTATCCTAGCGTCGTATTCGCTCCAATCATTCCCCGTCTTGCGGTCACTGCAGCTACTCTTGCTCAGCCCTGGCTGATTCAAGACACAATCACTTTCATCGAATCCTATACAAACCGCAACGAGCCCGGCGCACCTCCACCACTTCCTGCTGCCCAAGGCTGGGCTCTGGCGGGAGCGTTCGCACTCACATACACCGTCTTTGCCACCGCCACCGGTATCTATTTCTGGATAGTCAGCCAGAACGGTGCCACGCTCCGAGGCGGTATCATGGAATGCCTTTACGACAAGTCGCTGCGCCAACACCTCGGAGTCAGCACCGATCTTGGTCCTGGAGGAGCTGTGAACCTTATGGCAGCTGATGTGGAGCGCATCATCAAGTCTCTTGATCCAATTCACGAACTATGGTCCGGTATCATTCTAATCGCCATCGGCATCTACATGCTCTACCTCAAGCTGAAGCTAGTCTTCCTCGCCCCTCTGGTTGCGACTCTGATTTTCCTGTTCGGAACTCCCTACATCGGTCGAACGCTGGGTGCGAAGCAGAAGAATTGGAGCGGCAAGATCGATGAACGTCTAGCAATTACGTCTTCGTTCCTCGGTGGCATCAAGGCTGTGAAGATGGCGGGTCTGGAGAAGTTTTTCGCCAGGAAGGCGATCGAGGCCCGCGCAGCTGAGATGAAGATGTTCCGCAAGTATATGAGTACGCTTGCCACTGTCGTAACGGCTGCCAACATCTCCGGGGAGGCAATTACCATTATCGCATTCGCCGCCTTGGCTATTGTCGTTCATCTGGACAAGAACACTTCCCTCCGCTTCGATCAAGAGACAGTCTTCACAGCGATGGCCATCACCACCATCATCAGTACACCTCTTCTTCAGATTGGTCAACGTTTCGGTCTCGCCGTCGCTGCATTCGCCAGTTTCAAGCGTATCGAGTCATTCCTGCTGAATCCCGAACGCAAGGAGGACACCAGCTACGATCACGGTCCACTCGTCGACAAAGTCGGCGATAGCACTGTCCACGTGAACTTCAGCAACGCCTCTCTTAGCTGGAAGGTTGACAGCGAGCCGGTCCTCCACGGGCTGGACCTAAACCTCCCGCCGGGAATCACCATGATTATAGGACGTCTGGCAAGCGGAAAGTCTACACTGCTTTCTGCGGTTCTGGGCGAAACGTATGTCACCAAAGGCAAGGTAACCACTCCTGCCGCCAGCCCAATTCCGAGCTGTATTGCGTACGCCAGCCAAGATGCCTGGACGCAAGAGTCCCTGAGTATCAGGGACAACATCATCTTCTACTCCTCAGAACCTTTCGATCCGTGGTGGTACGCCCGGGTTGTCGACGCCTGTGCTCTGAAGGAGGATCTGGACAGCTTCGATGAAGGTGACAAGCGCCTGGCGAAATCACTTTCGGGAGGTCAGAAGCAGCGGATCAATCTCGCTCGTGCCATTTACGCTCGAGAAGCTGCTCTCGTTGTTCTCGACGACCCCTTCTCAGCGCTGGATGCGGACACCGAGTCCAGGATCTGGAAGAACTTGTTCGACCAGCGAAAGGGTGTTCTCCGATCAAAGACGGTTCTTTTGGCTAGCAACGGTCTTCACCGTCTGCGCGACGTCAACTGGATCGTCAACCTTCATGATGGTACGATTTCCGAACAAGGCCCTCCTGTACTCTTCCGCCTTTCCGACGGTGCTTTCCTGGAAGCACGAGAACAATCGGACAAGCGCAAAGCTCGACTCAGCGCTGGAAACATTGGCGACCTTCTCGCCACAGCTGGCCGGGACAAGAAGCGTGCGAGTGGGATCGAATCCATGAAGCGGCTCAGCGGTATCAACTCAATGTTACCAGACGCAGACTCAATCCACGTCGAGGACGAGGAAGTTGTAGAGGCGAACATCAAGAAGGAGAACGAGGGGATGGAGAAGGTGTCGGAGGCCAAAATTGGATTCAAGACCTACATGGTGTGGGCTCGAGCGGCTGGCGTCTTCTGCGTGGTGCTTTCCATCGCCTCTTTTGCGGCTGCTATGACTGGCACCTTCGGTGTACAAGTCTATCTTCAACATTGGGTTCTCCTCGACCCAGCAGAACAAGAACGCAAGTTCGGCCAGTGGATGGGAGGCTACTGGGGAGTCTTCGCAGGATACTCGTTCTGGTATGCCTTCGCTCTTTACTGGACATTCTGTCTTGTCGTTCCCCGTGCTGGTATCAAGCTTCATCAAGGTCTTGTCAACGGTATTCTCAGCGCACCTCTGTCGTTCTTCAACGATCTAAGCACCGGCTCGATTCTCAATCGCTTCTCCCAAGACTTGTTCATCGCGGACGACATTTGGATCATCTTCTTCTCCAACTTCATCGGCAACGTCTTCGGTTTGCTAGGAGCCGTCATTCTGATGGTGATTGCGGCGCCGTACTTACTCATCATTGTGGCCGTTCTGTTCGGTATCATCTACACCCTTCGACGCTTCTACATTCGCAGCTCAACACAGCTGCGACGTCTTGAGATGGCATCGAAGAGTCCCCTCTACACCTTGTTCGGCGACACTACCTCCGGTCTGGCCATTATCCGAGCTTTTGGACGGACAAGCTCGCTCCGGGACCTGAACATCGAATTCGTCAACGGAGCACAACGTCCCTATTATACCCTTTACGCTTGCCGGCGATGGCTCATGTGCTGGCTTAACATGTGCGCCATGATTGCCAACACAAGTCTGGTCATCATCGTCGTCGCCTTGCGAAACTCTAGCTCTGCCAGCCTACTGGGTGTTGCGCTATCCCAGACCGTCAGTCTATCTAACGCGATGAATCAGGCTGTGGTGAGTAATCGTGGCGTTTTTGTGCGGATGGAATGTTTGGCTGACGCTTCCAGTGCTCTCCCTCCAGTCTGCATGGTGCGAGGCCGAGATCGCCGCGGTCGTCTTTGAGCGTATCTCCGAGTTCACCAACACCCCTGCCGAGGCTGCTCGCTCTGAGCAGCCAGGCAGACCTCTCATCGAGCGCAAACCCGAAATTCCTGGCCAGCTGACACCCGCCGGTGGTGTCCAGTTCAAGGACGTCGTTCTGTCATACACTCCTGGAGAAGGAACTCCGGTACTAAAGGGTGTGAGCTTCGACATCCGTCCCGGGGAGCATCTCGGTGTCTGCGGCCGCAGTGGATCCGGAAAGAGTACGATTCTGTTAGCACTACTCCGCATGGTCGAGCATCAGTCTGGAGACATTGTCGTCAACGGACGCTCTGTTACCGACTACGATCTTCACGAATTACGGAGCTCCATCACTGTCGTCGGACAGGAGCCGCTGATCGTGAATGGCGCGACTATTCGGGAGAATATCGACCTCGAGGGCAGCGCCACGGACGAAGCAATTTGGAAAGTCCTTCGCGATACACAAATGTATGCTTTCATCAAAGCGCTTCCCGAAGGTCTGGACACGAAACTTGATCCCAAGTCGGTACAGCTGTCGACCGGACGACGACAGCTTCTTACCATCGCCCGCGCTATCTTGGCTCGAAAATCGATCGTCGTCCTCGACGAAGTCACTTCGGCCCTTGACGAGGAAACCGACGCAATTGTCAAGGATCTACTCGAGACAGAACTTGCGGACTCGACGATCATCAACATTGCTCATCGCATCGATGCCATTCGGCGGATGGACCGGGTGCTTGTGCTGGGTAGCGGCGAAGTTTTGGAGCTCGACACTCCTGACACTCTGATCCAGCGGCCTGATGGCGTCTTCCGCGGCCTGGCTACTCAGCAAGGGCTTGTGTAGATGTTCGGCCGCCTCTGTCTCTAGCTCAAAATTTCCGCAAACAAATTATGTATCCCTTACGAGATCTTCACTGGTAATGACATTCAGCAACACATCGCCCTTGATAAGGCACAAATCGTGATATACAGAGATTGATTTCTGCATAGAGCATGCAAGGTTCAATATCCCAGTTCTTTTCGTCGAAGAAGTTTTCCGTTCGCCCGCCTTTCCCTTCGCCACTTGGTGGTCTGATAGCTTTGCTCCGGACCTCGCGGACTGGTGGGACTCAGACCACCCACATCGTCCGTATCAAAGTTGTCGACGGGAGAATGGTCCACAGATCCTTGGATTCGGTGTAAGAGTTGATCGAGATATCCGTGCTCGCTTGGGTTCCCTAGCAGATGCTGCACTGGCATCTCTGCTTTCGCCATATCAACTTCTGAGCTGTCCTCTACAACCGATACCCACTTCTTCGCGTCGGAGACCGGGATCTGGTTGTCCAACGAGGGCAGCGGAGGAACTAGGCCCGCCCAGAAGTAGGCTGCATATCGGGCCTGGATCTGGGCGAAGGGGAAGGGCACGATTGAGGTAGGAATACCCAAGAACACGATACTGGGATCGTGGGCGTAGAACAGCTGCCAGTCGTCGAGATTCGACATGAACGGAGCAGCACGGGTAGATATTGAGGTATCTAAGGTACTATCTTGCTTGGAACGCACTGAGTCAAGCTCGCTTCGCTCGGTTGCAGTGATGTTTGACGGTGGCGGCCGTTGAAGCACTGGATGCTTATCGAAAGGAGCGACAGACTGGTTCAGGGGTGGGAACTCGTAGAAGAATCCCGTTGCAAACACAATGACATCGATGTCGTCAAGCCGGGATCCATCCTCGAGCACAATGACACCGGCCTTATCTGTTCCCGAGGGTGGTGCCTCGACACGGGAAATCCTGGGCACGACCTCGATGCGACGCGACCATTCAGGACTCTCAGCATCCTTGGGGTCGTAGTCCATCTGCGGCGGCTTGTCCACATCTTCTACGCTTTGGCGTACCTTGACTCCCGTCCGGGGTGGGCTCACGTTCGCATCGGCAATCCACTGTTCGGCCCCTTCAAAGTGTCGGACCACTTTGCCGTGAAGCTCGCGAGCAATGTCCATTCCCGAACTGTTGTTGCCTACGATTAGGACGCTCTGATTTCGGAATATGGTCGGAGTCCTGTACCATGCGCTGTGCGTAAGCTTGCCTTTCCATAACCAGAGCCCGGGCACGAATGGAACTTTTGGACGATTGCAACGTCCGCTCGCCATCTGTAGCAAGTAAAGGAGAGTGAGCTTTGACACCCAGGGCAAGATCCATAATACTCTCTATACTTACGACGACGTAATCGAACTCCTCTTGGTCAGCTGGAGCGTTGCGACCATCCAGAGTTCGCGAGGTGACAGCCCACTTGGACCTTGGAGAGTTTCCCTCTTCGACCTGGTGTTCCATCCTTCTGATCGAAATAACGTCCGCATTGTACCTGATCAGATTTTCGACTTTGATCCTGGACGCAAACGATTTGAGATATTCCTCTATGCTTCCCCTTCCTGGGAACAGTGTAACGCCCTGTTGCTCGTCAGGGAAGTCTCGGAAGCACATGAGGTCCTGAGGGATGTTTGTTCGCAGACCATCGTACATCGGACTTGGCGGCCACGGTCTACTCCCTGCCTTGCCATCGAACGAAGTCAGACTCGAGACTGGATGAGCCGCTCCGCGCGAATCGAAGATGAAGGTGCATTCGCCTGGGTCATCGTATTGCCAGATTCCACCGAGCTTCGGTCTGCGCTCAAAGAGGACAGGTTCGAATTGGATGTCGGTCTTTCCAGATCTCGACAGACTCAGCAGCTCGTGGGCGGCCCCGAGTCCCGCTGAGCCAGCGCCGATAACGGCCACCCGACGTGTGCGGGAGATGGACTGTGCGACCTTTGCCATAGATGCGATGACCGATAGGAGATCGTTTGACTGGAAAGTTGTGAGTTTTGTCAGCCTTTCCAGCTCAAGAATTCGTTTGTCCCCACTCCTGCATGCACTCCATCACACTGACCTGCTACGAATCGAAAGGATACACCTACCACAAAGACAGACCTCCCGTTAGTCTTGCACTTCCTCAGTAGATGCCGCCGTTGGTAGGTCTTCTCATCGTGCGCTGTCAGCGGTAAGCACTCGGCCTTCTAAGAGAAATCAATGCTTACGTCAGCTCTCACAGTGAGCTCAAAAGGCAATCAATCCATGGGTCTTCGAAATGCCGTAAAGCTGAAGTGATGCAGCAAGTATACAAGGAAGCATCGTATCCCATCAATAGCCCAGTTCCTCCCTGCGCAGAGTCCGGCCCCAAGGTCCTCGCTCCTTCCTCCAGAACGGGGTGATGAAGTTGCCCTCAACCCCACGTTTCCCACCCCCTCTTCCATCAGTCAGGCCCTCCTCCTCCTCTCCCTTGCCCTGCCACGGAGGCCGTTCACCTCCCCCTGGAATTCGTCGGACCAGTTCGTCGAGATATTCCCAGTCGGAGGGGAACCCGATCTTGTGTGGGAAGCGGGTGTATGGCGCTTCGGTAATAGGGTCCGAGTCGCTGACGATGGACGTCCAGCGGGTTGGATCTGCTAGGGGGACGTCGACGCGGAGACGGGGCAGAGGCTCGGCGCGGCCGGCCCAGAAGTTTGCGACGAAGCTGAATATACCAGAAAGGGTCAGAATACTTTGCGTCAGTTGGTCGCGCTGCACTGTTGGGACCTGTCTCTACTCACCGAGCTTGCATGTGCGCAAAGGGGAATGGCACGATGTTGCCGAAGACCTGCGGAAGGCGGGAGATCAGTGTGCGATCTTGATGTGTAATTATTAATCTGGGACAATGCATCACTCACTCCGAGAATGCTGATACTAGGGTCAGGTTCGTAGAACAGGTGCCAAGAATCGAGGTTGGACAGATGCGGCGCCATATCGTACAAGGGGGTGTAAGGCTGATCACCGCCGTCGAAGTAGCTCTGCAACGAGGCCTGCTCCGCTTCGTCGGACTCCGTTGCAGATGCACTTTTCAGCATAGGTCGTTCGCTGAAAGGCGCCGTGGACTGGTCAAGGAAGGGCAGATCGTACAGGAACCCAGTGGCGAAGACGATGACATCGACGTCGTCCAGACGAGTGCCATCCTCGAGGATGACGATGCCCGCCTTGTCTGATCCGGAGGGTGGTGCCTCAACACGGACAATCTTGGGTACGACTTCGATGCGACGCGACCATTCTGGACTGTCTGGGTCCTTGGGATTATAGTCCATCTGGGGAGGTCGGTTGACGTCTTCGACACTTTGGCGAACTTTGACGCCCGTCCGTGGCGGGTCGGCAGTGGCGTCAGCGACCCATTCGTCCACTCCTGGGAATTTGCGTACACACTTTCCATGAAGCTCTCGTGCGACGTCCATTCCCGAACTGTTGTTGCCGATGACGAGGACGGACTTGTTCCTGAAGACAGTGGGAGTGCGGTAGAAGGAGGAGTGGAGGAGCTGACCGCGCCAGAGCCAGAGACCGGGGATGGTTGGAACTGAAGGGACGTTGCATTTGCCGCTGGCGAGGACTACGTGTTCGTATTCCTCCTCGGAGACCTTACCCGTTTGGAGATTACGGGAGGTGAGTTGCCAGGCTGATCCTCGACCTAATTTTGCTTGTGACTCATCGTGGCGAATGCGACGGAGGGAGCTGACAAGTGTCTCGAATCGAATCTGGCGTTTCAGGTTGTGGCGGTCCGCGAACTCGTCAAGATAGTTTTGGACGACAGCACGAGGCGGGAAGAGAACATCGGACTTGATCGTATTGTCGCGGAAACACATGAGGTCGATGGCGATGTTGGGACGGAGACCGTCGTAGATTGGGCTCGGCGGCCACAGTCGGCCGACGGAGACAGGATACGGCTTTCCTGATTTATCGAAGTAGAACTTGCATTCGCCGGCATCGTCGTCATTGACCCAGATGCCGCCCACCTGAGGTCTGCGCTCGAATACGACGGTCTCGAAGACGGCTTTGCCTTCAGAGTTCTTGATGGAGTTGAGCTCGTGGGCAGCACCAAGGCCAGCAGAGCCTGCTCCGATGACTGCTACGCGACGTGGATGGTCGCCCGAGGGTAGGGCGTGACGAAGGGAGTTCAAGGTATCCATGGCGATGCTGGAAGAGTGGAGTGGCAGTTGTTGGTATAGATAGAATGCGAGCTGGACTGAAGCTGATAAGTGAAGCGCAGAGATGAGAAAGGAAGAGGAACAGACAACACTAGACAACGAGGAGCAAACGGAGAAGTCAGCATGGACTGTTCTTGCTGCAAGCGTTCAGTGTGATATAGCATGGTGATACCAGTCACTGGAGTGAGATCGTCGCTCATTTCCCACTCAGCCCAGAGAGCTTGATCCAGCCTATAACCAGGAACGTGGATTTCGTTCGTCGTTGACCCCAACAGGGGAGAGAGCGAGGGACCGATGGTAGCGAAGGCATATGTATGTACCTTATGGAATACAGCGCTCCTTCGGCAGGCAGGCAGCAGGGCGTATGTGATGCGATGGGGCACCGCGAATCGGTAGCAACATCCAAAAGCGCTGCCTTCGAATAAGCGGCTGGGATTAAGGTGCTGTCAAGAATGTCAGCTATATCATCAGCATCGTCGAGAAAATGGAGGCATGCTGAAGATCTTCCGGCTGGGATCGATGATGGAAGGGAAGAGAGACGTTCACTTTGACTTTCTGAGGCGGAGGAGACGCCCAACGAATTCATTTCCTGCGCCTTCGACTTCGCTTCGTCCATCTCATCGTCATCCTCATCTCAGCCTCAGCCTTTCCCGCGATCGCCACACTCTCATCTCCAGTGCTACTGTTCACAAGGCGCAAGGCGTGCACATCTCTTCTCTCAGCCGAGGAACGAGGTGGTTGCGGGCGATGGTGACGGTACGATATCTCGGCCGAGAAATGTCTGGTCACGTGATTCTATCTGTCATCTCGGGCCGACGCCGCCGACACCATCTTGCCCGGCTCAATTCATGAAGTGACCGAGCGAGGAAGACAGCGACTTGCTCATCTCGACGAGGACGGCAGCAACGACAGCGACGAGCAACAACCAGCGAACGAACGAACGAAAGGATCGGATCTCATCTCGGCTCAGCGACGATCGAAGCGACATCGTTCAAAGTCGGAACGGGGACTCCTTTCATTCAATAGCGCAGGCGGCAGCGGAAAGGGTTACCATCACTCAACTTCGACTACGGCTGCGTTCTTACTCTACAGGACAGCCTCGCGCATGGGAGCATTGACCTAAGGTATGTCCTAGAAGCCTAATATCAGGTAGAGGAATTGTCGCTGACATGTCCTCGCCGTCTGCTTCACGTATCACAGTAATTCGACTGGATGAAGAGGTTGAGGCAACCTTCACAGTCCAACTTGTCATCCCATAGACTATGACTTCCACCTCTCAGGAAACACGCAGCGGGCTCAGCGCTGGAGCCTCTAGTAGCAACAGCATGGCCATCGGCGGCAGCCCGGTCGGCTCTGACTCAGGCTACACATCAGGAGCCAGAACTCCGCAACCAGGGAGAGGGGCAGCTGAAGATCCAGCGCTTCCTTCCGCTGCCGACTGGTCGCCAGCGGGCTCTTCAATTTCAGCATCACCTCGCCCTCCAGCTGGAAACCACCATCAACGAAAGCGCAGCTCCGTATCCATACCATCGAAGCTCACGTCTAGAACAGGTCCGCGCAGAATTCGCGCCGAGCCTCCAGACAACACCCTCAACACAACCACCAGGCAGGAGCTCACTTGGGACGACTCCAGCTCGGCTGAGAGCGCGGCTTTTCCCGTAGCTGCGGATCAACCACATCACTTCGATCCCGCACAGTCCACATATACTCCGCCGACACCGCCCACAGCCTCTGCCTACCTCGACAATAGCCGTCCGCCCTCGGTAATTAGCAGTCGTCCTCCTCCAAAACGAAGAGGCACGCTCGGATACGTGGTATCATCATCGTCCCGCTCCTCTTCTATCAATGGCCAGCTACCAGATTCAGCTGCCTCATCGCTCTCATCCCACCACTCTTCGCCAAGATCCCCATCCGTACATGGGCTCCCTACTCGCCAACGTCAACGCACCACGTCCGGCTGGACCACGAATTCTCAGCCTTCCGTCCCCGTTGACGTCCCCTCATTTCAGCCCGTTCGCAGTCTCAGCCTCACACCGGGCAACAGCGTAGCCGGCTCGCCCATTCCTCATTCACCTCTGAATGCCTCCTCTCTCGCCGCATCAGCTTCGGATCGGTCGGTCGAAGATGGGACGACGCTGCTCACTTTATACAAGGACCTCCTCAGCGCCATCGCTTCCAAACAGCGGACATGTGCTGAGCTACGGCATGAGCTGGAGCGTGAAGAGGCTGATCTGCGCGAGTTGCAGAGGCTTTGGGAGGCTCAGGTACAGCGCGAGCTGGCCGCTCAAGCTCAAGGCGGAGCGGTGCTCCCCGCGCTACCAACAGATACTGCATCCGCAAAAGGTATCGCGAAACCAAACGCTGTTTCTTCTCCAGGCTCCACCCTCTCGTCACGACCTCAGCTCGGAACTCTCGCAGCAGCCTGGCGCTCAAACGAAAATTTACCACCCACACCATCAGCTACCGATACATTCCGAAAGTTGCTTGGAAATTGGGGCATCAGTACTCCCTCCATCACCACGCCTTCAGCATCGAAACAAAACAATGGGAGTTCCAACAGTTACTTTCCCCTCGCGTCCTCTGCGGGCGCGTCGAAGGTGCCTTACTCTCAGTCATCACAATCATCCGCTTCGTCTTCGGCTTCGTCGTCACCACATAACGGCACACCGCTGGAAGGCTTGTCCGACGATGAAGCGCAGCTTCTCAATCAATTCCAACCCAGGGACCTGGACAAGGAGAGGGAGCAGGCGAGACAAGCTCAACGGCTCGGCGTCGGAAAGAAACAGAACGATACCGGCGTCATCCTTCCGCTAAAACCTGGTTCGGGCTTAGGGCCTTCCATTGAAGTAACAGGCGAGGTTCCTATTGCCGTGGTGGGGCAACAGTTGGAGCGCTCCGGAAACAGAACACCAACTCCGAACACGATTGGCGAAGCTCTGTCTAGCCTTGACACCGAAGTAGGGACGGTGGAGGACAAGGGAAGGAAGAGCTCGATTGCGTCAGAGGCGTCTGACATACAGACGCCCAAGATCAAGTCAAGCGCACGAATGTTCTTTGAGGATGCGACGCCTACGAATGGCAGGGATACGGAGAAGGCGAAGGCAAAAGCAGCGAAGTCTGCGGCGGAAATTAGCAGGAGCGCGGCGGCGGGACCTGGGCGGAAGACAGGCCCAGGGTTCGGAGGAGATTCTGTGCTATTCCCCCGTCGTACTGGAGAATCTGTTGCCAGCTCTTCGTCTTCGATTCCGTCATCGAGGACCTCCTCCAGCGTCTCTTCTACTATCCAGTCATCTACCAGCGGTTCATCCTCATCTACAGTTCGCGAAGCACCGTCGAGCTCCCATGCTGGAACTGGACCACGATCGCCTCCTTCGAGCTCTCTGCCTTCTTGGGGTGCCAAGCGCTTTTCCATGCTTGGAGAGTCCATCTCAGCGTTTTCCGCCAAGGTGGAAGAGCAGTTCGCGTTGGCTGCGGCTGCGGCAGCCTCGACAGCCTCCGCCGACTCCCCGCCTCCTCCTTCTGATGCAGCGTCCGCAAGAAGGAAAGCGGCGCCATCTGATCTGTCGCGGGATCTGTCTCGGAAGGAGGGCGTCAGGACGTCGATGAGCTCGGATACGAAGAGCGATGAGTCGACTTCTGGACTTACGTCCACCTTTGGAGCCTGGTCGACGAAGAGGCTGAAGGAGGCTGGCGAGTTCTTGGCAACTGCTGAGCGATCGATCGGGAATGCACTCATTATGGACGACCCGAGTCCATCGAATGGCTTCCCTAAACGACAATCTGGCTCGATGCCGATGGGAAGTGGAGATCGCAAGAATTTGCTGGACAATGGTCGATCTGGTTCCAGTCAGAATGGCAACGGCGATAGATCGAGTCCGCTAAGCGAAGGTCTTCGGAGACAATCCCTGCTGGAATCTGAAGCCGAACGCGAGCGAGAAGCTCTCCGACAATTTGGTCGACGCGATCGTCCCCAATCTCCTCCGAGCGCACCGTCGTCTCAACACACTCGGACCTCATCCATCCTTTCGAGCATGGGGGGAGGAGTAGGGGAGGCTGGCTCGAGCAGTAGTCATAGTCATCGACGGAGCTTGAGTTTGGGACTTGGCAGCCGGCCAGGATCGATACTATCGAGCGCCGAGGCGGGCGTGAGTTCGCTGTTCGGCATGCTTTCGAACGCGTTGACGGTCCCACCGGACGAAGGGGAGGAGGAGCATGCGGAAGAGGCAAGAGGTGACAACAAGAAGAACGTGATGGATTACTGAGCGGGCTCGGTGTTGGCGTGCGGAGGGACATTTTTTTTATCGTCGTTTCTGGACAGGGATCAGTGGCGGAAGATGGTCGCGTTCTCTCCCCCTTGCTTATGCTCTCTCCTCGCAAGCCTTGTATGTACGTAATGAATCAGGAGCTCGAGTGCTGTGCTTCATCAATCATCTGTTCCGAAGCTTGCGCGCCTCGACTCATTGCACGAGCTACACATCTGGTGATCCTTGGTGGACTTCCATGAGCTTCTCAGATGTCAGGATGTCAGATGTCAGACATCGCACAAAGCTGGAAGCCTGAAGATTATATCGATGGTATTGTTGCATTAGTCCGTAAGATGGGCATAGCTAGCGCTAGTGTAGTATGTGTGCAGTGGACATTTAAATCTGACGTGGGTTCCGATGAGAAAGATGCTATCAAGGTCGTGAAAGTGGTATCAAAGGCAGTGATGTGAGTGCATCAAAGAAGCTGGCCGGCGACAACGGCGAGGGCGGCCGAGCCGAGGAGAGCGAGACCGGGGCCGGCCAGAGCAGCGGAAGCGGCGCCGGTAACAACCTGTTGGGTGTAGACGACAGAGGAGCTCTGGGGGCAAGCAGGCAGCGAGGTGCCTTGGATGGTGATACCGCACGCGCTCTGGGTGATAGTCTCGGTGAGGGTGGTCTTGCGGTTGATGCTGCCAATCTCGAGGGTGAAGCCACCGCTGGTCTGGATGGCCTTGGTGACAGTGACCTTGGTCGTGGAGGTAGCGGGGCACGAGCCGAGAGAGATGGTGCCGTTGATGACACCGCAGCCGGTGACGGTGAGGACCTCAGTGTACGCGCTGAGGGAAGTAGCGCGGGCGTTGAGGGCGGCACCGCGGGGAGCGGGGGCAGCGGTAGGGGCAGGCTGTAAGTTGGAGTTTAGGATCAAGCATGTTAGTACGGGACCATTCGAATGAAGGCCCTTCAGAAAGCTCTAGACTCACCGTGGCCAGGACCGCGCTGGTAAGGGCAGCGAGAGAAACGATGACAGAGGTGAACTTCATGGCGAGGTTGTGTAGAGAAGAAGGGCGAGCGTGAAGAAAGAGAAGAGTTGATGCGCGAAGATGAACGAGAAGATTGAACAGGCAAGTAATGTGAGAGGGGTCAGGGAAGAAAGGGTTAGCCTACTTCAGGCGCTCCTTTTATTCCTTCTGTAGGTCGCCTTCGAGCTTCGATCAGTTGGGGATTTCTTCCATTATTGTTGTCGCTAGTTCCCCAGTCGTTCAGCGCATGGCGGCGGTGCCGTAGGACAGACGTCTGTTCGCTCGAACAAATGACGACGCTGTACATTCAATGAATGTCACCTCTCGCACTACTCGGGCTAAGACGTGAATAAAGGTGGACAATAAGGATGGAGCTATAGCAGTCACTGCACACTTTGCCTGCGCTGGAAACCATCTCCAGCGTAAGTACATATGTACATATTACCTGTATATGTATATGGACGTTGGACTCTACCTCCAGACAGGCGAGCAGCGAAGCCAGGGCCCGGTCGTCCAAGCGAAATGCTTGACTTCTTCGGGTGGAAGCTCCCGACAGTCTCATCTATTGCGGCATGCAAAGGTGGAGGTGAAGTGGAGATGCTTCATCGCTTCATCGTTCATCGCTCACCATGACGCACGCTTGACCTTGGAGAATCTTCCTCTCTGCGAACGCGCGAACGTCTGCCTGAGAAATTGAGAAGCGGCTGCTGCTGGAGGAGCTGCTGGTGCTTCCTACGACGACTCCTCTTTTTTACGTCACGATCAGGTTTTCTTGAGCGCCCAAATGAGCTTTTGTTACGTAACCACATAGTGAAACAGTGCACGAAACAAACAATTCGAAGAATCGAAGCTTCTGAAACGCCACACCATGGAAGCGCGCTAAGAGGATTTACCGTGCATGCGTGCAGCGCACGGAGGCGGAGGATGCAATTAAACTTCGGTAGATCTTCTTGCAGGAACGCGCAGGGACGATGCTTTTGCCATGGTAATCTTTCCACTGTCTCCACAAGACCACCGCCTTACCATACCTCTTGCGCCCTCGCCTCTGGCCTGACGGGAGTACGAGATACGACCACCACACACATCGACGATCTTGACATCACTCGTTCTGCAAACTGTTCCTGAGGCCTGAGGTCCGACACGAAACCTGCGGCTGAAGGATTCCTGTCACGAGGTCATTCGCTTCTTTTCGCGTGCATTACCTCGACGAAAATGCTCTAGTCTGGCCAGTTGGACTTTCGCTGCAAAAGGAACGATCGAGTCACTAAGCTCTACATATCTATGAAGAAGCCGTAGGTAAACAAGGGTGGGTGGGCACGAGGCCTTTAATTGGCTCCCTTATGCTGAGTATGTAGTGCTACTGCTCAACTTGTTCCATATTCCATACCTCAGGCCTCAGGCATCAGGCGCCACCAGCATATTTCGTCTCAAGCATCTATAGCCAGATATAACCGGAGGGGCGCAAGGACTACTTCATACCGAGGCAGCGTAAGGGCGTGGGCTCAAGCGTAACAGGCGTCAGGCGTCTGGCGTCTGGCGTCAGGCGTCAGGTCTCAGGACGTGTCCGCCGCTGCCATTACACAGGCATGATGCTGGCTGCTGCATGTCGTTGCATCGTCGCACACCACAGGCGGAAGCAGGTACAAGCTCGATTCGCGACTACTATCGATCGATCTGTTCGCATCTTAGACTATCCTCAATAATAGAATCGACCCACGACGGACACGGAAAGCCATCGGCTCTGCTAGAGCAATGAGCTGTATTTCTGGCCTATGTCCCACCAGGCACCGGGTTCCTCGTTCCTCGCCTTTGCACATGCTCTCTTCGAGCTCCAGCATGTTCCAAGATCCCCATTCCCAGATGCCACAGCACCGGGGTCATCATACCGGTATCTGTAGCTGTACCGCATTTGAACGACGGTGACCATCCGACGAATGTTGATACGCCTACGCTTCAGCCCGGGTCCTCGTTTAGGACGTCCACAACCATCGTTGTAAATGTGACATCCGAGGCATAATTCCCGGTACTGAGCGCTGGGGAGGTTCCTGCCTTCACCCACACGCATCAACCTCGACACTTTGCGCTCTTCTGGGAGGTACTTCAACTGCAATGGTTCAAAACTCTCGGTCATTCTGGTACGGTTGCTCTTCCAGCTCTCCGACTGTTCTTGCTGATTCCTTGAGCTTTGACTTTCTTACCATCTCCTCCCGACCTGAATCTTGCGTTGCAGCCCCTTTTCTCGCGGTCAACCTGGCGCTGACTCATTTGAACAACTCCAACTTAGAATTCTGCCGAATTGCTCCTCATCATGGCGACAGAAAGGTCCTCCTCCGAGCCTCTTCCAAAGGTGCTCATCCTTGGCACAGGAGGCACAATCGCTGGTCGAATGTAAGTCCCTCTTCATCTCCTCATCGTCGGTCCTCTGAGCTGATCTAAACATCTGACGACGCAGTCCTGAACCCAATGGCTCCCACACTGTGTCGATCGAGGATCTGGTGGAGGCCATTCCTACTCTTCCGCAGGTCGCAGACTGCACCCTGGAGCAGGTACGGGTCCGAGCGTGTGTACCAACCTAGTCGCAGCAGTTGACGATCGATTTCTCTACACAGGTGGTGATGGTCCCGAGCAGCGCGATGACAACAGAGGTCGGACTTCAGCTGGTCAGGCGCATCAACGAGGCTTTCTCTGCAGATACCGACCTTGCGGGCATCGTGATTACACATGGAACGGACGTGAGTTGCTCCCTCGAAAGCTAGTAAGCATCTCAATAAGTCCTGATACGGACTTTGAGATCGCCAGACACTGGAAGAGACTGCGTTCTTGCTAGATGCAACCGTCCAAGATTCTCGTCCCGTCGTGTGAGTCGAGCGCTCGAACGAGGGAAGCTCGCCTTTTCTTGATTTTGCTGAATCCACACCATTTGTCACCAGCATTGCAGCATCGATGAGACTGGCCTTCTCCGTCTCCGCCGATGGGCCTGCCAACATGCTTCAGGCGGTAACTCTGGCGGCTTCGAGTAGCGCAAGAGACCGTGGTCCGCTTATCGTGCTCAATGTGAGTTGCAACTGGCGGAACATCACGAATGTCAAAACTGGACAGTGTGCTTATTCCTATCTCTCATCCGCAGGATCGAATCAACTCAGCCTACTATGCGACGAAGACGAACCCTAGGGCATTGGAGACCTTCCAAGCACCCGAAGCAGGCTACCTCGGGTGCTTCGAACGTGTGAGTCTTGTGATGGTTCCAGCAGGCTAGTGATGAGCCCAGCGTCCTGAACAACTTCCTTTCATATCTGCTTCTGATACTAGGACAACAAACCGCGCTTCTGGTACGGACCGTCCACTCCTACAGGGAAGCGGCACTTCAATGTATCAAATATCACCAAACTTCCCACCGTCTGCATCCTATACGCCTACCAAGACATGCCTCTTCAGCTCTTGCAAAGCGTGAGTCTAGTCACTGACCCCATCTGCTGAGCTTTGGCCTCGACTGACCAACTCTGATATGCTCGACGGAGAACAGATGCTGGAATCCTTGAAGCCCAAAGGCATTGTCATCGCATGCGAAGGAAACGGTCAACTGGATCCAACTTGGCTCGAAACCTTGGTGAAGCTGCACGAGCCTGCTTCACCGAATGAGCCCACTGTGGCTGTTGTGCGTTCGACTCGGACGACGGCGGGCACGGTCAGCGCGGTGCCTTGGCCACTTCCTTTCACCTCCGGCTCGCTGAACCCTCCCAAGGCCAAAATTTTGCTTCAGCTCCTGCTTGCGACGGGAGTCGACCTGCAGGAGATCCGTGCGGTGATGGAACGAGCTTGAAGCAGAGTATACTTTCTTGTGCAAGGGATCCAGTGAAGGAATGAATGGAATTTCTAGCGGAAGGTGGGGGGCTGGTAGTTGGTTGGCAGAGTGTTCTGAACAACTGTCGAAGATGATGTTGTCGGTGGCACGGCACGGCGGTCGTCGGTCACGCCGGAGCACTTACGCAATACGAACATGGCCGAGGTGAGCGCTGAACGCTGAACGCTGAAGCGCTGAAGCCTGAAGCGAGGGCAGAGCAGGGCGGGGCAAGCAAGAAGCGCCGATGTACGCGTTGTATCTTGATTCTAACCACAGATTCTACCGGCAACCCCGGCCATCAAGCATCAACTCTCTACACGCTGCGGGATATGTGTGTACGGCAGGTGATGTCGCGGGAAGCCGGACGCATGTCTGGCCTCGGGCTTTGGGATGAGCGATGAGTTTGACGTTTGGCAGCATGGACTACTTACATACTACTTACTCGTTTAGGTTGTGCGCTTTTGGGCTTTGGGACTTTGGGTGATCTTCGATCTTCCGAAATAATTAAAGTTTAGAAGCAGCACCATACAACAGATGAGGTGATGGCGCATTTCAATATTGCGCCCAGCGGGATAAGATGCACACACGGTTCCGATCCGGGATGAAGAAAAAAAAAAAAAAGAAAAAGAGGCGCACGCCGGCGTGTTCGAACATCGATGGCTTCGATGGACACACAGTGAGTTCCACCAGCATCGAGTACTTCCATATTAACCGACCTTCTCTTTACTCCATCACTATCAGGCCACCACCCGGCACCCACCACTCACAGTCACAGCTTTACAAACTGCTTCCACGCCCAACATTAATCTGAGGCCCGAGGAATGTGATTCTGTTGCGGCATCAGAACACTCGCGCAGATAGCAGAACAACGACTAACCAGCAGTAGGCCACTCCTCCTGATACCTTACACCCGTACGACTTGCGAGTTCATCGTTCATCGTCCATCTACATTCGATAGTAGTTTTGTATGACAATCATCGGTACGGCGTTTTAGCTGACGCCGTCCTCTGCACCTGATACATAGGCTGCGCACAACCGGTCCACGGAGCGTAGTATGTATGTAGTCTCCAGGGTCAACAGATGCACTGAGCTGCTGGTGAGACTTTGTTATTGATGCCTTCGCGTTCCCGCGCGCCGTCCACCGCATCATATCACTGACACATCAATGAATGCCCTTTCTACGTTACAGAAATCAAGCATCAAAAGGATTAACGATTAAACCTAGGCGCGAGGCAGCTGAACGCTGGGGTTAGATTGCACCTATTCCGCCCTCGCCTGCGGCTGGAGGTGAGATTACATCCCAGTGCCCGACTTGTCCGGTTAAGCTGTCGCTAATGTTTCTTGAGGGTACGTGTCAGGCGTCAGGCGTCAGGCGTCAGGATCATCAAGCATCAACTTCTACGTAGATAGGTCCACTCAGCCTCGCGCACGGTTACGTGTATGTGTACGTTCTTCCACATTTCAGGCTCCGGACCTTAGAAGACACTTTACGCCCAAAGACTGATGCGTCTTCCATTTCCGCGCCAGGAACACGGCATGCTTACGATCTCCTGGTCAATTGGCACTAGCCCGTGGGCAGATTTGCACAACACCAAGAAGGCACGCCCTATTGGGCGACCCTGTCGATCGGAGGACGGAAAGGTTCATGCTAATCCGTGTAAGGTCAGGGTTTGTTGCCACCTGGCAAGCGGCTCGGCTCAGCTCAGAACTCAGATCAGGAATCCCTCATATTGCTGGGGCCCAGAAGATCTTCGACCTCGCGCTCATCTTCTGTTGTCTCCCTCGTATACGTTCCGTTTTCTTCTCTTAGGTCTACCTCAGCTTCCTTTCGCCTTCTCTTTCGACTTCAACATATTCCGACGCCTATCGCTCACCTCTCAACGACCGGCTGATTTATTTTCGTGGACTCTACATTCAAACTCTCGAACCTCTACGATCCTCCAAGCACTATTACTTCAAGCAGCGACCTCCTCTGCTCGAGCAAATATCACATTCTCGACTTCGACTTTCTATCTCTGAAACCCCTTCAACAACCTCAAGTAGCAGACATGCACTCAAACAACCGATTCATGCGCTCGCGCCAGTCGTCCGTCGACGATCCGCTCTTCAGCGACACTAGCAGCTATGGCGACGCTCCTAGTACGGCCCCGACCTCGATGCTCGCGTCGCCGATGCTGACCGGCTCAGACGGCTCGGACATTTTTGACGAGGAGCTTCGCATTGAAGTTGACTCTCAACGTATTGCACGTCTTCTTGCACTTGGTACGTTCCCTGCGAGATTTCTGTGAGCATTGAGGGGAAATCACTGACCACAGAACGTTCCTTCAGCATCCTCCGTCACCAGCGGCGCGGCTGCTGAAGACCAGTCTTATGGTCTGCTTCACCAGCTCTTCGAGGCTCAGGTCTCCTTGACGCCCAAGAAGATCTGCCTGCAGCAAGGGACCGAACGCTTCGTCACGTATCAGCAGCTCAACCAGCTCGCGGAGCGAGGTGCTACTGGTCTCCGTGCCCTTGGTATTTCACCCGGCTCTCTTATCCCCATTTGCTATGCTAAGTCCGTGGATATGATCGTGGCAATTCTCTCGATCCTCAAGAGCGGTGGCGCATATGTGCCTATTGCTCCCAATCACCCTAGAGCCCGCAAGCAGGCCATCCTGGAGCAAGTGCGACCCCGAATTGCTCTGTCAAAGGCTGAAGACGCCACCAGCCTCGAGTTCGAGGGCTCCCGAAATGTGGATATCTCTGAACTTACGAAGGAACATGAGGTCACAAGCACACACAACAGCAAGGAGAGATGCGACCTCTCTCAAGCAGACGCGACGCAAGAAAACGATCCGAACGAAATCACCACTAACGACTTAGCCTACGTGATCTTCACGTCAGGCACTACAGGAACGCCGAAGGGAGTCATGATAGAACACCGCAACGTATATGCCTATGTTTCAAACCATCAAGGATCCGCCAAAAGCACACAATATTCGCGGAGACTCAGCTTCGCCTCGTTCATTTTCGACGCCTCTATTGGCGACTTCTTTGGCACTCTCACAAGCGGAGGATGCCTGGTCTTGGACAACTCGGAGTCCTTGATCGCAAATCTCACGACTGCCCTAGACGAATACAACATTTCACACATCTGTTTGACTCCCTCGGTTGCAGCGTTTGCCTCGAAGGGTCTAAACAACGTCTCCTGGCTTCATGCTTTGTTCCTCGGTGGCGAGGCATGCGGAACGGATCTCGTGGCCAATCTTCCTGAGCTTGAGGTTCACTACAACGTGTATGGACCCAGTGAGGCGGCAGTCGAGGTCACCGAGTACAACAACACATTCAAACCTCCGTACAAGGCTCAAAGCATGCCTATCGGAAGGCCCATCGGCCAATCTCAACTATACATCCTGCAACAAGGCGGTTTTGCGCTGATGTCTGCCGGAGCTGTCGGTGAAATCTGCATCGGTGGACCTCAAGTCGGTCGTGGCTACTTGAACGACGAGGAGAAGACCAAGTCCAAATTCGTGTCCGATCCTTTCGTCGAAGGAGGACGGATGTTCCGCACCGGAGACCTTGGTCGAATTTACGATGACGGCCTGTTCGAGTGCCTAGGCCGGATTGACGGTCAAGTCAAGATCCGCGGTCTTCGAATCGAGACCGGAGAGGTCGAGGCTGCGATTGTCGCGGACAAAGCTGTTGAGGCAGCCAAAGTGGTCAAGATGAAGCTTGCCGACGATATGGACCGTCTGGTCGGATTCGTTGTGCTCCTTCCAAACGAACAGGAGATCGACGATAAAGACCTCCTCAAACCCCTAACACTAGACAACGAGCTGGCCAATCAAATTTGGGAGACGATGGAAAACAAGCTGCCTTCGTACATGCTTCCCTTCTTGCTCGTCCAGCTCGGTGCGCTACCCATTACTCAGAATGGCAAGCTCGACGAACGCCGACTGCGTTCGACAATCTCAGAGCTGACCTGGTCTGAGCAGGCTGCCTTTACTCAGACTGCTGCGACTGGCGAGGATGACGCTGTCAAGGCCGAGCCGCAGAACGAGACTCAAGCAAAGCTCCGCTCACTCTGGGCTCAGGTTCTTCAACTCGACGAGACTGCTATCGGCATCGACGACTCTTTCTACCGTGTTGGAGGTGACTCCATCACCGCTGTGCGCCTCCTGATTCTCTGCCGAGAAGCGGGTTTCGACGTTAGGATCTCTGACTTGAACAACACCTCGACTATTCGGTCGCAAGCAGATCGAGGCTCCGAGGTTAGACACAACCTCCTTGCCAAGAAGGACCAAGAAGTGTCCGACTGGCTGGACGAGCACTCCCTCAACCGGCTTATGTCTACAGTCCTACCTTCAGTTGGCCTCGACTGGGAAGAGGTCGAAGATGTCGCACCCGCCTCGCCACTTCAGCGTGGGCTAATCGCGGAAACAATGCAGAGCACAGATGGGTCCGCTTATGTAACCTGGCGGATCACTCGATTCCAACACAGCATCGACGCTGAACGCCTCCGAGATGCTGTTGTTCAAGTCGTCAAGGAAACTCCAATCTATCGCACTCGATTTGCTCTCGACTCCCTTCTTGGAGTTGTGCAGATCGTTGCAGACAAGTCACACGCCGAAGCGCTGGTATCACCTGTCGTCAGCGTACCGGCGGAGGCAGACATTGACTTTGCTGCCGAGCAAGTTGCTCAAAGCCATACCTGGGGCCATCCCCAAACATCGCCCCTGCACATCAGCATCTTGGCCTCTTCGAGCGAGGTCAGAATGGTCTGGATCGCTCATCACGCATTGACTGACGGCTGGTCAGTGACTGAGATGCAGAAGCGCCTTCGCGTGCTCTACACACAAGCCTTGCAAGGCCCAACCGCTATACAAGCCAAATCGAGCCCGCCCTTCGCCAGGGTTGCGCATCATCTTCACCAACGAGACACTCAAGAGGATCTTGCCTTCTGGCAGGCGTACATGTCTGGAGCTGAAGCACTACAACTTGGATCTCGAAACAGCGCAGGGCTGGAAGTCCGCCAGAAGTCTACGGCGACAGCATCCGTTATCACCGGTCTGGAGACTTGTGCCCGCAACGTTGGTGTTCCACCCTCGACCATCTTCCTCTACGCACTGGCCGTTGGACTCCGACTCTTGACCGATCAGGAAGACGTCAGCTTTGGTCTGCTTCTGTCTGGCCGTACGCTGCCTGTATCTGGCATCGAAAGCATCATCGGACCTTGCATCAACACGACCATCTGCCGTATCATGTTCAACGATCAGCAGTCGGTCCGTCAAGCATTGCAGCAATTCCAGGCTAATCTCGACGAGGTGAACGAACGAGGCTACGTCGGTTTGGTAGATATTGCGGGTGCTGCTCGAGTCGACTCGGCTGCCATCGCAGGCACTCTGGCGGAGTACCGAAATCTGCCTGAGGAAGCCGACGCAGTAAGAGGAGACACCTCTCAAGCGCACCCCTTCGACGATATGGACATCTACGGAGAGGATCGCGTCAGCGCGCCTCTGATGGTATCAGGAGGTCCCGACCACACCGGTGCGCTTCGCGTCAGCATCACAGCTGACAAATGCTTCCTTTCTGAGGTCGACGCTCGATGGCTGGTGCGCCATGTCTGCAACGTGCTTTCGTGGGTATGTGACACCGAAGGCGAAGAGCGACTGAAGACCATGGATGTCGTCGACGACGCTCAATTCGACGCAATCATGGAATGGTCGGTCGCACCCGAGGCAGACAATCTACCTGAGGACATCGCAGGTAAGCTTTCATTTCCTTAATTTCCCTTCTCCTGGTGCAGTCCACTTGCTGGAATCATAGACTGACGCTCTTTAAAACCCGCACAGGTCCTGAGCTCTTGCATCAGCTTATCGAAGCACAAGTCGAGCGCACACCCCGCAAGATCGCGATTCAATGTGAAGGCGACGAATTCCTCACCTTTGAGCAGCTGAACCAGCGTGCTGAGCGGGTGGCTGCCAGTCTTCGTGCCCTTGGCGTTGGTGCTGGCTCCATTGTGCCGATGTGCTTCTTCAAGTCTTCGGCCATGCTGGTCGGCCTGTTTGGCATCCTGAAATCAGGCGCCGCATACGTTCCGCTGGATCCCGCTCACCCTCAGGCGCGGAAGGATGGCATCGTGAAGGCTGTCGCTGCCGAAGTGGTTCTCATGAGCGATGAGTGTACTGAGTCCTGGACTCCACCGGCTCCTGCCAAGCCCATCTTGTTCTCGGCCGCAATGGAGGGAATCGAAGCAGTCGGCGGTGAGATAGGCTCCTACGAGCGACGCGAGGTGTGCCCGACGGACCTGGCATATCTGATCTTCACATCTGGCTCGACGGGCACGCCAAAGGGTGTGATGCTTGAGCATGCTCAGGTTGTCGCCTACCTGACCGCTCAATTCGGTATTCCGCACGAGCCTGCTTTCGGCCGGCAGATGAATTTCGCCTCGATCGCGTTCGACGGCAGTGTCCCTGACCTACTCGGCAGTCTGGCCACAGGAACCTGTGTCGTTCTGGTTCGGACCGATCGGCTTCTCGCCGACCTGGCAGGCCAGCTGGACGCTAAGCTGGCCACAGGTGTTTGTCTCACCAGCTCTGTGGCTGCACATCTGCGGCCTCATGCGGCTGATCCGCAGCTCCACTGGCTGCAGTCACTCATCTTGGCTGGTGAAGGTGTGAAGCCTGACCTCTGTCAAGACTTGAAGTCACTGGCCACGATTTGGAACGCTTATGGTCCTACCGAGGCTGCTGTGGAGGTCGCCAACCTAGGCGACAGTGCAACAGCGATTCTCGACGGTGGTGCGCTTGCGTCTGTTCCTATCGGCACACCTCGGGGCCGCAACCGCCTTTACGTTCTCGAGCCTGGGTCGGAGAAGGTACTTCCCGTAGGCGCAATCGGAGAGCTCTGCATCGGAGGTCCGCAAGTGGCTCGAGGCTACCTCAACGACGAGGAAAAGACTCGAGCCAAGTTCGTCTCCGACCCATTCGTCGAGGGTGGACGCATGTTCCGCACTGGTGATCTTGGTCGCCTTCATGGCGATGGCCTGTTCGAGTGCCTCGGACGCATCGACGGCCAGGTCAAGATTCGCGGTCTTCGTATCGAAACTGGCGAGATCGAGGCTACGATCTCGACTGACAAGCAAATTCGACAGGCGAGTGTCCTCAAGATGCAGCTTGCCGACGAGGTCGACCGCCTTGTTGGCTTTGTTGTCCTCCACGGCGACGACGACAAGGGAGCCGACGGTGAG